>JAHUTJ010067234.1:0-17389 GCA_036250325.1 Characodon lateralis
GAGCTATGACTCTGTGTAAGTTTAGCAACTGTACTAAAGAGAAACCTAGGATTATTCTTGTTCTCTTCTATTAATGATGAGAAATAAGCTGTTCTGGCTTGGCTAAGTGTCTTTTTATACAACAGTAGGCTATTTTTCCAGATTAAGTAGGAATCCTCTAGGTGTGTAGAGCTCAATTTTCTCTCCAATTTTCTAACATTGTGCTTTAAAGTACGCAGCTCTGAATTAAACCACGGAGCCAGCCTCCTATGAATAATTACCTTCTTTTTCAAGGGGGCTGCCCTGTCTAATGCACCATGCATTAGGAAGTAACACTATGAACAAGAGGATCAATTTGTGAAGGGGAAGAAACTAAATTATCGCCCTCCACTGTGTTTTTCTTGTGATAATGAGGAAATTAAAAGTGGAACAGATTCTTTAAAGGTTGCTACAGCATCGTCTGATAATGATCTACTATAATGAAATTTTCTTTCAGGTGTGGAGTACTCGGTTAAATTAAACTCAAAGGTTATTAAGAAATGGTCAGACAGGACAGGGTTATGAGAAAATATTGTTATGTCTTTACACTCAATGCCATATGTCAGCACAAGGTCCAGAGAATGAAGACAAAGGTGGGTAGGTTTGTTAATGTTTTGAGCAAAGCCGATTAAGTCTAAGATAGCATTAAAGGCTATATTTAAGCTATCACTTTCAGTGTCAACATGAATGTTAAAATCCCCCACTATAATAACCGTATCTGTATTTAACATTAAATCAGATGAAAGGTCTGGAAACTGATCTAAAAATTGAGAGTAAGGGCCTGGTGGACGGTACAAAACAACAAACAGAAGTGGTTTTAGTGCTTTGCAATTTGGATGAGGAAAACTAAGGATTAAATATTCAAAAGAGTTGTAGCTATTGATTGGTCTGGGACTAATCAATAAATCGGACTGAAAGATGGTTGCTACTCCTCCTCCCCCAGTATTTCGAGGAATGTGAAAATTTAAATAATTAGTAGGAGTTGACTCATTTATAGTAACATAATCCTCTTGCTGCAGCCAGGTTTCTGTGAGGCAAAATAAATCAATCTGATTGTCACAAATCAGGTCACTAACTAGCAATGTCTTTGAAGAGAGAGATCTTATGTTCAGTAAGCCACATTTAATTGTTTTATTTTTCTTTTCGGTCTGAGTTGTGTTTATTTTTATGAGATTTTCCTGATTTCCTTCTTTTAGATTTTTTTAATCTATTGAATTTTGGCCGTGGCGAGACACTGTCTTAATAGGGTAATGGCTGGGATGCACCTGTAACTTTGTACATCCGTTTAGGAGCTGGACCAACTTTCCCTGAGCAGACTTAAATGGCTCTCTGTGTAAGGACGGACAAAGAGCAAGCATCCCTCTGCACTTACTATGCAAAGGGTGTGAAGTTCCTGAGCCCCTGATCCACAGAGCGAATCGTATATTGGATGAGATTTAAAATCAATTACAGTTTAGTGCTACCCAGGAAAATAGTTAAACAACACCTAAAGCCAAAGTTAGGGCAAGGCATCTTTAAAAACAAGTACTGGTATTTCATTGATGATTCTACATAATTTTTTTCTTTCAGCTTTATGTTTGATGACTTTGATTCCAATTGTATCCTGCATGAGAAGATAAAATATGTGGTTAACATAAATTTTGTGTTGTACTTTTATGTGTTCTGTATTTATAGATATGGTCCTGGCCAGATCTCTGCAGTGGGGAACTTACATTTAGCTCCTGGCTTCATTTAAAGAAGAAGTATATGCCGCAAAAAGACCTTGACATGAGCAATACCCAGTAAGTATAAAACGTGACAAAGTGTAGTTTGAAACTATGCAGGAGAATGTGAAATTAATACTGAGATTAGTAGATTGAGAATCCTGCTTTTTCTTGACCTTCACATGAGTGGGAATCTGTGGGAAAGCTCTTCTGAGTACGAGCGCAGCAAACCTGTGCCAGCTTCACTTAGCATTCAGGAGGGATGTTCACATGTCATCTTCTCTTATTAATAATTACTCTGTGTGTGGTCTCTCTGACAAGCCCTGCATTCTGATTACGGGGAGGTTAGGTCTGGGGAAAGGGGAAGGGGGATGGAACTGAGCTGAAGGAAGTGGGGTAGAGTAGTGTAGGGCGGAGAGGGGTGAATGCAAAGTGTGTTCAGTCAGCTGCATCTTCTGCAAAGTGCAGGATGCTGTTTGGAGCCAATCAGGTCTGTTGTCTGAGTTTCACACCAGCAGATTATCGCTGCTTTTGGTTATTTAATAGTTGGTTTATAAAGGTTAAACTGATACAAAACAGTTGCATTTTAATGACAGAAGGTGACCAAGATATAGAAGACAACTTCTAGATATAAAACAAATAAGACTTGAGGGTCAGGTTAATCTGATCTCAGAGAAAACCACGCATTTCAGCCCACTAGCCTTCATCAGAGCATGCTCAGCCAGTGGGCTGAAACGTTGGCACGATTTTTGTTGAAGTGGCCTGGAAATGAATTGGTGAATGAGACGTAAGTCAAACCGATTCTGTAGTCTTCTGTGTGTGCTACCAAGAAGCTTTCGTCTAGGTCTGGATTATTCTAATATTTTGGTTTAGCCCCACAAGCAAAGAAATTAGAACCGCACATCCTTTTCCAAGAATTAATGAACCAAAAGTTGTTGGTAGTGTAAAGAACACTTACTGCAGAAGAATGACGGATGGGAGATTCTGCTGCAGTGAAGAGTCTTTTTAATATCTTTATTTAATGCACAGACTTCAGAATAAAGACCTTCTACAGTGCTGTAAAAAAAGTATTCAACACCACACATATTTCTTTTTGCTTTTTTGTAACATTGACCAAGTTTACTTGAGCAACTAACTGTTTTTCAAATATTGATTTTGTTTACTAAGGGAAAGGGTTACCCAAACCAATGTGGTTCCCCTATTTGTTAAAGTGCCTTCGTAAACCTAATAACTACATGTGCAAAAACTGGCAAGTACTCTTTAATATTGTTATGGGGGAATTTTGGACCACTCTTCTCTGCAGAATAGTTTTAATTCAGCCATATGAGTCCCATCAATTACTCCAAATTTTCCAAGTCCTGAAGAAGCAAAGCAGCTCCAGACCATCACACTATCACCACAGTGTTTGACTGTAGGTATGATGTTCTTTTGCTGAAATGTTTTGTTACTTTTACATGTGATGTAAAAGAATACACACCTTCCACTTTTGTCTCACCAGCCCACAATATTTTCCCCAAAGTCTTGGAGATTATCAATATGTTTTTTGGCAAACATGAATTGGGTCTTAGAGGGTTTTTTTGGTCAGCAGTGGTTTTTACCTTCAACTCGCCTATGGATATCATTTGGCCTTGTCCCTCTTCCTAATCATGAACACTGACCTTGACCGAGCCGAGTGAGGCCCGCAGTACTTCAGTTGTTGTCCTGGGTTCATTTGTGATGTCCTGGATGGGTTGTTAATGTGCTCTTAGAGTAACTTTTATAGGCCGGACACTTCTGGGTAGGTTTATGTTTGTGCATAGCTCCTTTTCAGGTTAATTGCTGTCCTAAAAGCTGTAGAAATGACTTTGTAGCCCTCTCCAGACTGACAGATGTCAATAATGTTTCTCATCTGCCACATGATGTGTTGCTCCTAGAGATCTTTTGATCTACTTCATGTTGTTAGACAGGTTCCATGTTTGATGTGCTGATTCCACAGGTCTGCCAGTCATCAGGCATGGGTGCATCTTGTTAAATCGATGCAAATCACAGTTAATTCATGATTACTTGTTCCACATAGGGCCAGTTTTAGTTTGGAGAGGTTATTTTCCTTAATAGATGAAATAATAATAAAAAAAAACTAATTTTATATTTGCTCAGGTTTTCTTTCATAATAAAATGAGGTGCTCTGATATAAGAAACTCAAATGTTTTTATATGTCACAATAATTTTAAAAAGCCAATGCAGAAAGTTGATTTGATTTAAAATTGTGCTGCATTTACTACTGATTGTTGAGCAGTGAAGCAATGCCTAAACTATGAAGATTAGATGTAAATTAATACCAAATTCAATAAAAACATGGAAAGAAATCTTTAAAATCTAATATGCCATCTCTGTAATTAGGACTTTACCTTAAAAATACAGTTTCATTTACCAAAGTTTGATTTTTACTTATTGTCGTTTAAACCTGTAAACAAGCAAAACAATATGTAGATTGTTTTTTTTTTCCCAAATGTGTGTTTTGTCAGAGCCCTCATTGTACTGAATTAAATACCTCTGTGACACAGATCATCATTCCTTCACATGCACAAATGAGCAGAAAGTGTGTGTACATAACCTTAGCATTGTAGTTTATTTTGAATATATTCCATAGCCTGTTTTACACCTTTAGATAACAGAAAATACAACAATTGAGATACCCACCTCTTATTAAAAACCTTCCCAATACAAAAGTTTACATCCTCATTGTTACAGGATGTTTTTAATTTGAATCTGAAGCTCTACAGAGTTATCTGCAGTCCTGCAGCCTTACTTTAGAGAATATTAAAAAGTTGAGCTGAATGCTAATCGGATTCCTATTTTTTATTTTTTATTTTTGGCTGTCTTAACGCAATTCCAATCTCAAATGGCCCAAAAATATATATAATATTTAGATTAAAACAAATTTTGTGACCAAAATGTGCTAAGCATACCCAACAAGATGAACTGTCTCTAATGGTAACACAGTTTAAAAATGATATTTGAATGAAATGCTTAAAAATGCTGATTTCATACCTTATTACTTTTGCATCAGATAGTTACTCAACTGGGTCACACTGAACAAGCCCCTCTTTGTAATACGTGTTTCACAATGAAAGTTGTTTATAATGGAGCTCAGACCAACTCAGTCTTAAGTGTCAATAACCACTTAAGACTGCATGGAGTTTTACATCATATGTAAATATCTAGTGTAAAACTGACAGTGGTATCAAATTTATAAAATATTGTAGGTTTTAAATGTCAGAAGAAGCTGACTCCATTGGTTGTAAATGACCTTCTTCTTGCCAGTCTTTCATAAATTTGTGGAGTGCATAACTCAGAGTTGTCCTGTTGCCAAATTAAGTCTACCTGAGATGAGTATCTCTGCAGCTCCTCCAGAGTTACCATGAGCCTCTCGGCTATTTCTCTGATAAACACTCTCCTTGCCAGGCTTGTCAGTTTAGATAACAGCCATGTCTTGTTAGGGTGCAGTAGTGAAATACATTCTTCATTAATTCAGTGATGGATTACAAGGTGCCAGGTGAGATGTTCAAAGCTTGGGACAGTGTTTTATAACCTAGCTCTACTTTAAACCTGTCCACAACTTTACTGAACTTTCTGATGTGTGTCTTGGTCTTTATGATGCTGTTTGTTTTCTATTGATCTTTAACACACCTCTGAGGCCTTTGCCAGAACAGTTGTATTTGTATTAATATTAAATTACACACAGGTGGATGTTATTTACTAATAGTTTTGTTTCTGTGTTACAGAGTAAAGGGGGGTCAATACAAGTTCATGCCCCCCTCTCCAGATTCTTTTTCTGAGGGAAAAAAAAATTAAACATGGATGTTTTTTCTTTAAATTCACCATGATGCATTATTTTGTGTTTGTATATCACATAAAAACCCAATGAAACACACTGAAATTTGCCTTTGTAACATAGCAAAATTAAGGAAAGTTCTACGAATTTAAACACTTATATAAGGCTGATTACATGATAGACAACAGCACCTTCAAAGAAACCCATTTAGAAAAACTGAAGTAACTTTGTCCAAGTTCCTCCAGAGATGCAACAAGCTCATTGCTAGTTATTGCAAATCTTGATGGCAGTTGGTGCCACCTATGGTAGTGCAACCAGTTATTAGATTTGCAGGGACAATATTTTCCCTTAATAAATAAAATCAAAAGATTGTTTTTTTTTTTATTTACCCAATGTTATCTTTGATATTGAAATTTTGATTAACGAATTAATGTCACTTTAGTGTGACAACAATGCGAAAACAGAAGAAATTTGTAAGAAGGGCAAATCGTTTTTTCACAGCATGGCAGATCTAGTAGAGTGCCACTCTTAAAGCACTCTTGCATTTCCAGGGCACATAGCGATAGCTTTGACTGCTACAGCAACTACACATTGCTCTGCGAAACAAACAATATTTGCATGTTCTAATATCACTATATCTCATGCCATACGATAATGTTACACCCACTAATGATTAATCTTTCATATTTTGTCTTCCTATTTCCAAGTGATAGTGAATGCAGCAGGATTTGAATATTAACTTGCCAGGAAAAAGTTTTAGGTATTGATTGGTAATTATTGTTTAAACTAAAACAGTAATGCAAATTTCCATAACAAAAAAAAAGCGTTCACTCAATGAGGTATTTTCAAACATGTTCTGACGGGTAGGAAGAAATAAAGATTTACATAACATGTTCCTTTTTAACTTCAGATTTTTAGATTTAGACACAGCTTAGATTTGTTCTGTTTATTCTCCTTTGTCCTTTTAACAACCTTTGTTCACAGTAATGTTGTCCTGAGCAGCTGAAGGATATAAATCATGCATCCTGCTACATCAGAATAAACGACATCGGGTTGTTTAATGCTCCAACACCGAGTTGAATTTATCTAGTAATCTCCACATAATTGTTTGTGGATTTGCCACAAAAAACACGCTAGAATAATGAATATGGATGACTTTATTTCTGGAGATACCACTAGTTACAAACGAGGACGATAGAGCCTATTAAAACACAATGTAAAAATTGAACATGGCTGTAACAACAAGGTCATTTAATGTGTTTTAGGAATGTAATTAGGATCTTTAGCTAGAGGTGCAGAGGCGTAGTTTTTTCACCCTTTCCCTGAAGCCGCTCACTGCCTGTCTTTTTTTGCTTTCTCTTGTCATTCACTGCTTGTCCATTTGTCTGAAAACAGCCTAGCCTTGAGCAGACTCCTCCACAACGTCCTCAGATGGGAATCGCCCGCTCCCTCCTCGGGACGGCAATTAGCCATCTTATCCTGGGCTCCACACACAATTGCTCCTGGCCTGCTCCGTGAATGTCTAAAAATGTGATATTGATGCACAAAACAGTTTGTGTCTGTCATGAATGATTAGTGTCCTTGTTGCAGCTCGTAAGAGGTGCCAGCTTCATGGATAAAATTGGGATACAAAGGCACATTTCGTGCCATGTTCATGTTTGACCCTCGAGCTAAACAATGCAATTATAGCTCCACTGGCGTTACCAAAGAGCAGACATGGGTATTTTATGTAGGACGGAGTAAACCATAAACAAAGTTTGAGAAGCAAATATTTCTGATTTGCCATGTTGAGAATGTTCCTTCCCATGTGGGTCTGCTCAGCAATCATCTTCTAACCAGTTGTTTCCCCACTGCTTCACCTCTATCACAGATGTTGCAGAATTAACCAACCCTTTTGGCTTTTGTTCTCTATGTCTTGTAATCAATGCCTTCCTCCACTGATAAGTACTTCAGTTATTGATGTCCCCGTGCTGGCTGCTCTGGGACTGCAGCCAAGCATTGTGTGTCTCCTGTTCCAGGGTGACTTATCCTTGTCCGCCATTGGCTGAGCCACTCAGACTGCAGTCCTCTCCATGTACTCAAGTTCACTGGAAGACAAAATAATACCTTGCTGGGTTCTGCCAAATCTAACTTACTTCACAGAGAAAACAAAGCAACAAAAATCCTGCAATGCCATTTCTTTGTTTTTGTCACCTACCTTTGTTCATGTACCATGTCTATATTGTTGTTGGTGTCATTTGTGAGCATTTGATTTTTAAAGGAGGTTGCACTTTGTAACAAGACCCTAAAATTTCAAGTGGTTAGGTTTATCAGGTTGACCTTTTGTCTTTATAGCTATCAGTTATATAACGTTTTAAATTAAAATCTTTAAACTCCTGTTTATTGCACTTCATTTTAAATAGTGCATGCTTAATGAGAGGAACGATATAGAATTAAAGGTTTTCCTGCATCAGGACAGGGTACATGAATTTTGCCTTGATGCCTCCATGTCTTTTATTTTTTATACGCCATGCCTTCGGCAGACTATTGCAGATCTGCCTTGAGATAGCCTTATGTAATTAATGCTCCAGCATAATCTTCCTACACATTTAACACTGCAGAAAATATTATTTGATCCCTAGCTAAGGCAAGCTGCCACACATGTTTTTGGACACGTCTAAAAATTATGCAGTATGAGCAGCACAGCTATCACACACCATGAATAATGCATGTGTGTGCCACTCTTTAGCATTAACAGAAATATCTGAGCAGTGATTCAATAATTAACTTTACTTAATCTCATGCAATACTAACTAAACTCTGTCTGTGCTAAAGTAGATTCACTAAACTCGGTATTCCTGATGCTTTAAACAGAAAGTAAAACTGACATCCTGACCTACTTTCTCATTAATTTAACCAGTAATTATCTGATCACCTGGGGACACTCATCAAGTTTTAAATTTCCAATCCCAGATAATCAGTTGATCCTTACGCATAAACAGCAAAGAAAGTTGCATCCCTGCAGCAAAACACTGTAAATTCCACACCCTTGATTCCAAAGCACATGTACTATTCAAACTGTGAGTGCACTAAAAAAGGAATACACTTATTTAACAAACATGACAGAACATAATAATCTACATAAGATGCCTAATTCCTTCAAGTTTGGAGCTGCATGAAATGAGTTTTCAATATTCTAACAAACATGGCAAGATAGGAAACCATGTGAAAGCAGCTTAAGGATCAACTGACCATCTGTGGATGAAAGCTTGGTGCTCGTGGATACCCACGAGTTGTCAATAATAATTAGCTAGATTAATGCGAAAGTAGGTTGAGCTCCTGTTGGTTGAAGCCCTTTCATTAGCATAGTGTACTATGAAATGTTATTATTGAAATGTTATTATTGGGTCTTTACTGCAGTATTTGAGGACCACTTGCAAGAATTTTATAACAGTAGCCATATGCGGTATATGTGTCAGAGATGGAGACCTGAGTTTGAGACTCAACCATGTAATACAAGCTATCTCAGAGTTGTGTCACAATAATGTCAAAAAATCTTTCGACATCTCCAAGGTAGACTGACTTAGCCTGAAATCACCTTGTTTACGTTACGGTATCAGATGTGTAGTAGGGCCAATGTTTGAGCATCATTTACCTAAGGCAGAGTATCTTCCTAAGCCACTGAAGAAACACAAAGCAGGCACAAAATAGTGTGGTGTGGATATTAAACTTTCAGGATGAATGAAACCCACCTGTTGCAAATGACATAAACCCTACATTGACCATTGTCTAAGAAAAATACATCAAATGGTTGCACAGCACTGGCACAGCGGTAGCCCATGTATGGAGAGCCTTCGGTCCTTGGCACGGCTGTCCCCTGGTTCGAGTTCCAGCCACAGCGACATGTGCTGCATATCTTTATCAGTGTTTATCTGGTTCATGTTAGGTGTTTTTCCAATGTATTTTTCAAGAATTTGCATTTGGCTAGTCTGCATTAACAGCATTTATCCAGTCATAGTAAATAGAGAAGTACACCCCCTGTCAATTTTAGGGATTAAACATTAAAACTAGAGTTTTAAAATTAAATCTAATTTCAAATGTACAAAACCAAACACACAACGGAAACTATCATGTCATTATTTATTCAACAGTGATCAAGCCACATTAAAAATCTTGAAGTACACCCTAAAAACTTAGATATGGAAAAACCATAAAATAAGTTGGGGTTTGATTTATTTTACCATGAATACAGTACAACCCTGAATGCGATCTACAATCAGTAGTGTAACCCCTATGCTACTGCACATGTTGATAACCTAACTATAAAAACGTTTAACTTCTTCTGTAATCAGCTAAAACATGCAAAACAATTTATTCATTTATTGTGGTCTATCTTCTGTGTCACAGAGCTCCTCTCCAGGGTGGAGCCTCAGATCTGGAGGTCATCTCCCAGCAGGTGGAGGAGGACAACCAGTGCGTGGCTCCAGTCCAGCTAGTGAACTTCACCTACAGAGACTTGCCTTTGGCGGCCCTGGACATATCTCTTGCTGGATCCCAGCTCATCTCCAACCCTGATGAAGAAGACAACAGAGATGGGTAGGATCCAAGTGTATTTTGTAGCAAAGCCAAATATTGTGTGCAAAATGTTAAAGCTGAAACATTAGTTTCACCATTGTTATATTGAGGAGTTAATTCTTTAAGGAAATGTAAAAGATTCTGAAACTACACAGTCTGTTCACCCTATGAAACATTTAATATAAATTTCAAATATAATAAAAAATGTAAGTACAGCAAATAAACAATAAAAACTAATGAAAACACTTTAGAAAATCTGTAAATTCAAAGACAATATTGAATTTCTGGCAATTAATAAATTCAAATACTCACCACATTTATACACACTTAGGTTGGCTACAATGACATATAGGTGTATCACATCAGGTGCCCATGATGAGAGTATTGTAGCAGTTTGAGTTTGGTAAGGGTTTCAAAGACTTTTGAAATATATTTTCAAATGTACAGAAAATAGTCCATAAGTAAATGACCTTCAAAACAACGGCCAAACTGCCCGGGTCTTCCTGTCTAAGCAAGGTTACCTTGAAAGCAGACTGCAAGATGCTGAGTGTAGTTTCCTAAAACACATACAGTTGATCTAAAGGTGCATGCCGCTACAGAGAGCTTAGAAAACCATGAAAGCCAGACTAAAGTTTGCAGAAGAGAAAATGTAGACGAAGACCAGGAAAATGGCTGCGGGAATAATATTCTTTGGACAGGCTGATTTATTAGAACCAGAGAACAGAGGACATGTTTAGCAAAAATCAAATACAGCATGCCAGGAACAGAACCACATACGAACTGTGAAGAATGGAGGTGGAACTGTCATGGTTTTTGAATGCTTTTCTGCAACAGGACTGGTGAGCTCACCATCCTACTATCTACCATGAAACCTACCATGAACCAGAGGGTGCTTAAGGAAAAGGCGAGACCACCATCTGTAAAAATATTAAAGCTAAAGCAGAACTGGACCCAGCAATATGACAGTGACTGACAACATACTTGTAAAATCCACCAAGGCTGAGACAAAGCCCAGATCCAGATCTCATTGCGTTACTGTGTTGTGACTTGAAATACGCTGTACATGCAAGAAACATCTCACAGCTGAATGAAAGGAGTGGGGCAAACGTTCCTCAGATCAATGTCAGAGACTGGTAGATGGCATTAAGAAACACTTCATTAAAATGATTTTAACACTAGCTATTGGGTGTAGAAACACATTTTTGTTTGTATTTTTTGTTTAATGAGTAAGAACAGGTTCATATTCAGTTTTTTACCTGTAATTAAATCCCTTTCTCTTCTAGAGAATAAGAAAACAAACATTAGACATAAATGTTAATATTTCGTAATAAGAACCGAAATATTCAATGGAGTGTCCTAATTTTTTGCCCATGACTGAACTACTAAAGAGCTGGAAACAAGTTAGTCATAATTAATTTGGTATACTTAAAAAACTAGAAGTGTAATTACGTATTGATTAATGTTCTGGGTATTTGTTCATTTGAAGATATCAGAGATATTGTGTCTGAGCCACCATGTCTGCTCTTTGTGTCAAAGCGCTGCATTCCTAATTATGGGAGAATTGCAATTACTGCAATCTATTATCTACCTTGCCAGTGAAAAGCTCTGCTGTCCTTCTCTCCTTTACTTATATCTGCATTTTGTAATTATACCTGCCATGTTGAATCATTCCTCCTTTTTATAATCAAGTCTGTAAGATGACGATAACTGAAAATAAACGCATTAGTGTCACCATGTTAAATGTGCATTTTCTGCACTGATGTGTTCTTTGTAGTTCAATGACACAGCAATTCCTCTCCTCCACACAGGTTTGTGTTCACAATGTCGATAACCAGCAGAAAACAAAAGGTGTCGTTAGCATCACAGCTCTCCTGAAATGTCAAAGCCTTGTGGTGTTGCTCTCTCTGTCCATAAGGCCTTCTTGTTCTGGGCTTGTGTTGTTTTGTTCTCACCATAATACCATGCTGCAGTCCCAGCGTTCTATGGGACAGGATACACCCCTCTCTGAGCACCCCTGTAAGCTAGTGTCTGTGACTTTCCAGTCAAGAAGTGTGACTCACAGCCCTCCTGGCATGCTGTGATGTTGGCATCCATGCAGAAAAGTAGATAAACAGCATAAGCTTAATTAAAGCATCCGGCATCTCGCCGTCAAGGCCCCTGGTGCATGAACACAGTCAGCTGATGGCCGACTGGACTCTGCCTGTTTGGCCCAGTTGAAGCTGGAGGCTCAGTGGGATGGAGGGAATGGACAGATGGGTCCCGTCCCAAGCATCCACTCTCAGTCTCCTTCTTATTCCCCGCATTGTCTTGCTCACATAATGAATAGAAAACACTAATTTATAGCAGAGCGAAGGGAATAATCTGACAGCCTCACAAAAGCCCAGTGGGCGCTTTGGTGTAGCACCATGTGAAATGTTTGGCCTCTGGGATTTGGGGGTATGCAATGGAAATATCATGCAGTGACGTCTCTTGACGTAATTTAATCAACAATGCATACATTCTAAACATAAAGGTCGAAGAGCTTTACAAAACTATTCAGACACATTTAAAGTCTTCATGTTACCACTTCACATTACAACCAACTTCAACATATTTTATTGGATTTTTATGTTATAGACCAATACAAAGTGATATGTAATTGTACAGTGGATGCAGTTTTTTGAAAATATTTTACAAATAAACTCTGAAGAGGGGAGTAGTAACTTGTAACATTTATTTGAGCAACTTTGGCAAAAAAAAAGTTCCTAAAGGAGTAGTTTTACTGCACCATTCTTACTTCTACTTGAGTCATTATTTTGAAGTGATGCAACTGTTGAGTACTATTTCTGGCTACTCTACCCACCTAAAATTATTTCACTCAGGAAAACAAGTTTTGGCTTACCAGACACAGACACAAACTCGGTTTGTTAAAGTCAGGCTTCTTTTCTGTACACAAGCTTCTTGTTCTAATGTTGTTTTCTATCTGCTGAGCATGCTGTGATATTTGGAGGTCAAGTAAATATACAGTAAACTCTATATACTGTCAATGGACGTACCTTGCACCCTTCTAACATATATACATTACTTTAAGTATTGAGTTCAAAAGCTTTATGTTGTGAAAAAGTGTCATTTGGAAATTGCCTTTTTTTTTTTTTCCGGCTCAAATTCATTTTGTCATGTTGTTACTTTTTACTCTGGTCTTCTATTACTGTTTAAAATACCAGAATTTGTGTGTAGTTTTATATTTGTAAATTACATATTATTTTCCACAAAATAAATCAAAAGTTATATTCACAGTTATTAAGCACTTGTGTACCTGTTTTACCAAACACTTTTTTTACCCTTACTTGAGAGATATTTTGGATTGCTACTTTTACTTGAGTACAATTTGTATTGAAGTAGGGCTACTTTTGAGTATAATGTTTTGCTCTACCCACGTTTGGAAATATCTGGCTTGTCTTTCTATTAAATGTCCTGAGTCAATACCTTGTAGTTCCATCTGGGGTTACAATTCAAGTTGCAAGTCGGGGGTTGTCTCTTCAAGCTTTGCACATCCAGAGACTAAATGTTGTTGCCCTTAGCTTCATTTTATGATTATAGTTTGAATTGTGCATCAAAACATTGTCTGATTTAAACAAACTTTAATCATTTATTTTCAATAGTGCATTTGTAGAGAACTGAGAACTGGACCAATTTTCTTTCCCCCTGCTTTCACTAGATGAACTCCCTGCTTTTGCCCTCCTAAATCTTTAAAATATGAATTGTCAAAATGACTCCATGAATTTGTTTTATTTAAAAGCATACATGGTAGGGCTGTCTTCCTGAAAAAAATATTAGCACACAAAATCATGATAAAACCAAGAGCAATTTTTTGCAACAGGACATAACACAAATCTTATGTTCTTTTGTGGGTTCTAAAATGATTTAAATTCTACCTCAGGTGAGCAAAAACATAAAGAAATTATAAATAAAATTCCACATTGTCAGAAATTAAGCAAAATTGAAAAAGTTATGAGCGGATTAACTTAGTACACAGGATTCAGTTCAACAGGATTTAAGAGTGAAAGAAGCAGCCAGGTGCCGCTAATGAAAGGCGCTTTATTAACTGAGTGTGAGCACCAGGGCTGTGCAAATATAAATGTTTGCAAACCCCGAAGAACTGAACTGAATTGAACTGAAGTGAATGGTGGTCTAAAATCCCTCCACAATGTGAGACAATGATAAAATAAGCTTTTGGATCATGGGGTGAACTGAGTTTTCCACTCACACCAACTCACAACTTCTTTGTGTTACAATAAGTCAATGAACTTCTGTAAGGAAATTCCTGATTTTCAGGTCACTGGCATTCCATGACGCACTTGTCATCCCAGTTTCATGCTCTCATTTATCATTCAGACTAACCACCGGATACCTTTGTGACTAAGCCATGTGACATTCCAGGAATGATACAATGATGGAATGTGTTGTATGCATGATATAAATCTGTCACTTCTCTGTTTTATTTTTGGTGCAAACCGTAGAGTTACGATTGACCTAGTGCTTGTGCTGCATTTACTCAGAGTTTCCGTTTTTGGTGATGTAAAATAATTATGGTCACATTCCATTATTGCAATTTACTTCCTCACATTACTGTGTTCTAGATGTGACAGCCTACCTAAATCATGGGCAAAACCACCTTTTTTCAGTTTGACTTTTCACAGTCTTTTCTCTCCTAACGTTGTCTAGTTTATAATAATTTCTGGCAAACGTAAAGGAAATTGTTTTATGCAGCAGTCAGAGAATTCAGGAGGACCCTTCCGTTTGTAAATGGACAATGTTTAATTGGGTTTAAATTATTTTGGTCCATTTATTTGTAGAAAAAGAGCCAAGGAAACCACACTATTATCTGTACATTTAGCCTATCAAAGCAGTGTCTTATAGATCTTTTAAAAGGAGACATGTGTGTTATGTTGTGAATAAGGCAAAGATAAAGTGGATGAAAATAACATATTATGGCGGATTTGAATTCTGAACATCCTAAACAATAACCTTATCTCACTCTTGAATTTTGCTTTGTGTTTCCAGCTGCAATTTAATCTATAGAAAATTCAGGCTGGCGCAAATTTCTTTGGACATGTCTAAACAACTTTGTGGCATGTGCACCACGACTCTAAGATGCCATATAAACCACACATATGCACCACTGCAAAGGAATTTCACCAAGTGTTACTCAGATGTCGTAGCAGGTTCCACATTATTTAATTAACATTACTTAACATCCCATTAATAACATCACTTAATTTTATGCTATGCTATGCAGATGCTCTGTCTGCAATTATGAAGAATTACTCTCTTCATGCTGAAAACTTTGAGCGACTTGCTTTCAGATTGATTCTGTTAGCAATTATTTGACCACCTAGGGGCACTCATAGATTATAAAGAGCCTTGAGGTGGAAAAAAAAGAAATAAAATGAGGAGCTGAACTTACAGCAAAAGCAACTTACCTTTTACTAACACAGCAGAAAACTGCTAATTTGTCAACATTCATCCCAATATGCACACACTACACAAAACGGGTGCATTATAAGTGATAATTGATAGACATGACTGGCCCTGATGCTTTACAAAATATGCCACATTTCTCCACATTTGGACCCATGTAAAGTGTGGGCATACATGACAAGATAAGAAACAGCGTCACTGTGGCTTAAGGATTGTATGATTTTAAAATTGATGACTGCTGGGTAGAAGAGTACAAATTAGGTTAATGTAATTTACCCAAGTAAAGTTGAGTTCATGAGTAGGTGTGAAGCGGGGCAGCAGTGCAAGGAGCACTCCATTACAACCTACAGAGCTGCTGTCACTCTCTGGCTCAATAATGCAGGAATTATTTATGTAAGCAGACATTGTTGCAGGACGTGGGCACGACTGAGGCAGCTTTTGGATGGTGCTGTCTTTGTAGGAATGTTGCCAAACCATCCACTAGTATTCTTTTCCCTTTCTTGCATTTTTCATCAAGGTCTGCTTGGTTGGATAAAACTGATGGGTCTTGCCTAAATTCTAGCTTTAATAACTCAATAATTACCTAATTTTAAATAATATACTTTCTAATGTTTATATAACTATCATAATGATAAAAATGAAATTGCTCACATTTGCATGACGTTTTGGATGCTTTTTAATTTACCAACTTTGCTGCAATCCACTAATGGATTGCCTATAAAAAAAAAAAAAAAAGGAAGAACTCTAATTATACAGTGACCTTTGTGTGCACTACACCTGATGACCGTCTTGCGTATGTCAACAATTGACAGAAACTGTTCCTTTCTACCAACACCAATTTTAGAAAACTCTATCCCATATAAGAGATAAAATTAAGCAAGGTGATGAGTAAAAGCAAAAGCTTGCTCCCCAGATAAGCCTGCTGTCCACATTAGATGCAACATATGCCACTGATCTCCTGGGTCCAGACTTAGAGGTGTGAGATGACAGATGGTTCACGGGGTCAACCTGCCGCTTTGACTGGAAAAGAGAAAAAGGGGATGGAGCAGCAGAAACTTATCTTCCTCAGTCTAATTGGTTTGGATAAAACTAAAAATGGTGCAAGACATTTTGCATTCTGATAACCATGTAAGCTAACCTCACAGTGTTCCACAATTTTGATGAAAATAATTACGTTTTCTTTTCAATTTTGGCAACTACTCATGGTGCCTTGCAAAAATGTTCCTACTCCCCAAACCTTTTATCTAATAATACATTTTAGCCAAAATCCTTTATCCCCATGATAACACATGGTGGCGGTAGTATCATGGTTTTGGGGATGGTTTCCTTTAGAGTGCATTTCTTCTAGTTCTTCAGACTTGACTCGTAGTGGGAAGGGATGATGATAAATACACTGCAGTCCTGGAGGAAAACCCAAGTACAAAATACTTGGTTCACCTTCGAGCAAGACAGTGACCCCAGAGTCCTTTTAATTCCAAAGAAACATTTTTGTTCTTGATGCCGTGATGTAAAATAAATTTCACCATTAGAATATAAAGTATATCTTATAACATTTCAGAAGTATTATTGTGAAAGTTAAATAATCAAAATAATTTTTTTTTAAATTTTTTAAATTTTAAAACATAAACAAATCTTTTACAAGGGAAGAAAGATATTTTGTAAAATGAGGCAGGCTAAATTAGTCTTTCCCATATTTGTGGAAAGTGGCAAAAAATACAGGGGTTGGACAAAGAAACTGAAACACCTGTCATTTTAGTGTGGGAGGTTTCATGGCTAAATTGGACCAGCCTGGTAGCCAGTCTTCATTGATTGCACATTGCACCAGTAAGAGCAGAGTGTG
>JAHUTJ010067235.1:0-17382 GCA_036250325.1 Characodon lateralis
TAAATTGTAAATTTGTATATCCTGTAATGCAAAAACAGAACAAAAGAGCAAGTGTACCGAAGTCAAATTCCTTGTTTGTATGCACGAACTTGGCAATAAAGCTGATTCTGATTCTGATTCTGATCTTTGTGTGATTTTGTTGTCAGCACATTCAACTTTGTACAGAACAAAGTATTCAATGAGAATATTTCATTCATTCAGATCTAGGATGTGTTATTTGAGTGTTCCCTTTATTTTTTTTTGAGCAATGTATATATCATTGCAACGGTCATTGTCAAAGGATGTTATTTGAACATTCATGATTGCAAACATTTAATTTGTAGCAACTGCAAAACTGATGCAACATCAGTTTAAAGATTTTTAAGTATTTTTGTCAGAAATTAAAGAAAGCACCATTAACTGTCTCATATTATAAACAACATTTTAATATCTCTACATCTTTATAATGCTGTAAAAAAAAAAAGAACAAGAACAAGTTATCCTAGTGTTCAAAATGTTTTCACTATGAAAGTCTCCCAACAATTCTCAATCTTCAAATGAAGGGCAGCAAGCATCAACAAAGGGCAGGTCTTTGTGGCCAGCATAAAAAATAAATGGAAATCCCTTCATGGAAGAGAACAATCTGGTAGTGACTTAAAGAACAAATACAAAACTTCACCAAAGAACACAGTTGAATAATAGAGCATCAGGCTCTGCAGTGATGTAAAACAGTCCACAAAAGGCAAGAAAGTACAGTACCTTAACAAGTACAATTATATTCAATAAATACATCAAACCAATAAAAAACATTTTACACAGAAATATGGGCTGAATGAAAAGCATGTTCAATACCTGATTAAAAGTTTTTTTTTTTTTTTCAAAGGTACTATTAATCTAAACAAGCCTCACAGAAATGCATAGTTTATTTTTTAAATATCATTCCAACTGATATGTATTGTGAACAAAAGATGTAAATCTAGCCTGGCAGCATCTCTAAAATAGTGCTAGAAGTTGTAATTCTTAGTTGTCTAAGCTTAAGCTAATGTCAGCTGTCACAATTTTTCTTCAAGACGGTAGAAAAGGAAATAACATAAGTAAATGATCAGCTAAGCGACTCTACACACTTCAGCATACGTTCAGCTTGGGTTCAGATTGGGTGTGGAGCATTGGACCATCATCGGTAAATGTTTAAGCAATCATTGAATCTAAATAATTAAACACTGACATCTAGGCAAAAGTAACATTTTGTCCTGACACAGTAGGATGTTGTGCATTTTACATCCTTCATTCCAATACACATATACTGTACAAATCAGTGGTGCATCATAAGCAAAGAACATTTTTAATTTGCACCACAGGCCAAATATTTGGAAGCAACATCAAATGTAAACCAAAACGAATACATTTTTATCACTATTCTTTGCAAAAACATAAACATGAAAATTATAAGAAGAGACATTTTTACTTCTGATTCTGATTCTGCAAATCTTCTTAACCTTAACACTATGCTGTTATTTTTCTAATATGTATTCAGCAATGCCCTGGTAACCATAATGTAAACTGAAATTAAACTCTGATTCAGCAAATACATCCCAAAATCTCTAGAACTCGTATGGTTTTAGGAAAGGCATTGCCAATAGAAACTTTAGTTGTTTGCAGATGTTTGGCCTCTTTTTGCTTTGCCTTGACCTTGCTCTTGACCTGTAGTGCATGTGACAGGACTTGGTATTCACAAGCTGTGCTTTATTTCTGCACGTTCAAACAGACATATGACACATTTTAAATGCACCAATATGCATTATTTTAAAAGAAACTGTGTGATAGCAACTATATTTAGATAAATAGCAAATTTCTAGAGAAACTATAAGTATAATAACTGACCTCAGGAAATGACAGCAAACAGAGAGCAAGGAAAGTGATGTGTATACGGTATTCCTAACTGGACATTGTGACACAATCCGATTGTTTTTATTCATGAATATTTTGGACGATTCCACTGACACTGTCCCCTTAGCTCTCCTGGAGAGGATGAAAACTGTCCTTTCAAACAGACTGAAATGTAAGTTTACAGCCCAAATTAAGACAACACTGATATTATAAGATGGGCCACCTGTGACGTGCAGTATAAAATCATGGATATCTACAAAAAGCTCACTGTGCAAATTAGCTGAACCACGGTATTGAATACAGCAACACTGCATAAGCCCAGTACCGTCAGATTGCTTTTCAGTTTTGCCAGATGTCTTTTTTTTCCAGGTCACTAAGTAAACTGCTGTTTTTGCCCAGGTGGTGGTACCCAGAATGACCAGAGTTTCCACAATGCAGTGACAGCAGTAGCAATTCCAGCAGTTCCACTGTTAACACAGTGGATGAATGAAAGGATGTCCCTCCACTGACCAGAAGAGGAAAACTTTGATCCTCTAACTTTCACGGAGACTCAGCAATTTAGGAAGATGCTTGAAAGGTCTGTTGCTAATACAAGTCTGCAGAAGCCCGAATCTGGCTGGTTACCATAGTAACTGATTATCATGGAGTACAACACATCTTATATTTATTTGATTCTTTAAAATAGAAGACAATTCACAAAGTAATACTTGGAAATGTTTTTCAAGAGGCCTACAGCTTCTTTGAGGTGTTGTCTTTATAGGATGTGCTTCCAGTTAGCTCAGTTATTATGAATTTATGCATCAGTAGCTTCCAAAGCCATGTAATAAACTATTGTTTTACAAATGTATGACACCCATTATATTGGCATTTAGCAAATAGAAATAATTTTGATAATCCTAACTGACCTAAAAATGTTTTGTCTGATAGAATTTCGGATGAGGAAAAAGTGTTGTCTTTTTAGAGTTTATGTTAAGATCTAATATCAACTGTATAAGACACAAAATGCAATATAATATCATGCATCTGGCAGAAAAATGTATGTTTAAATAAATGTTTGAGTTATTAAGCCTCGCTAATTACCTACTGAAACTCTGTTTTTTTACCAGAGAATGGTTCTTTTTTTGTGTAGACATAGTTCAAGTAGAAGAAAATGCTGTGTATGTAATAATTGTATGGTAAATATAACTATGTTGATGGTATACTTTCAGGTATATGACATATTCCTGATGCATGTTAAGGAGTGTTTCACCTTCACCTAGCATGTCATCAGCGCAGCTATGCTTTGTGATGAGTTGTTTCCACAGCTCACTGTAAAGCTCTTGACACAACCATGGAGACTCATCCCATGCAAAACAAATCAAAGCCCTTTCACATCTACAGCAGCAGCAAATATAAGACTTGGAGAAAAGCGGTACAAGCTTTTCATGAAAAACAACTTTCAAGCAGACCATCAGTCTTCTCAGGATCCTCCTTTCCACATCCATCATGACAGATGATTCTGAGATGTGCTTCTCCACGTTTTAAAGGATCAGGTCCAGGCAAACTCCATGACACAGGATTGCCTTCATGCTTTGGCTATGCTCCCCATGGATGACAAGCTTGGAGGGGAACTTTAATGTGAGGTTCACTGAGAGGTTGGCCATTGCATAAGGAGAAATGGCATTATTCCATGACAGATGAACTTAAGGTTGAACAGAATTTTTACCTGTCATATGAGATCAACATAAGGCTTAATGAATAAAATAGATCTATTGTAAAGATTCTCTCTGTATATCTGAATAAGGTAAGAGGCTGTTTTTGATTAGATCTACTAAAAACAGCCCACTTAAAAGCTGATCTGATTAGATGTCTAGTGATGACATGTAAAATGAACTGGAGTGATGTAGTTTAACTAAGAGAAAAGCCACATCTGACATGTTTTGTTGACTAGAAAGTTTTGCTTGATAACGTTGAATTTAACTTTAAAGCAATGTTCACCACATGTCATCATTAGTATAATATTCCAAGTATCTAAATAAGATTAAGCAGATGTTAATGTTAATATTTTTGTACATTTCTTAATATAAGAAAAATAATTATATTATATTATTATATTTGCCAAGTTACTTGGTGCAGCACAGCCATCCCTTATAAAATGTCCCACCAGCCATCACTCATATTGCGCTGCATTTCTCAGTCTTTAACATCTTGCTCCTGCAAAGACCAATGGCAGTCAGCATTAATCCTATTTCTGGTGACTCGGATACCATTTTGATTTCCTGTGCCATGTTTTTTTTTTTTTTGTCCTGGCCTGTCAGAACAGATCTCAGCTCTTCTTATGACAGAGCAGCAAGTATTGCCTTCTTGGGCTAAGGAAGAACAAGGATGGGTAAGACAGACATCTTGCTTTTTTGAGAACTTGGACGCAATCAAAAATGCAGAAATTTGTCTTTAAATACCCAGTTATAAAATGTTGTACTTTTCTTTTCTTTTTAGTCAACAAATGTATAAATTCTGTGATGGAAAGATCCATCATCTGTGTGACTGAGTCAGTGCTCTCTTTAAGGGAGTCTTAATGTAAATGATAAGAAGTTCAAGGCATCGAAAAAATCAAAATAATCCTTTTTAAGTGTAACATCAAAATCTTAAACTGACTTTGAAAGCAGAAGTAGCTTTATGTGCTATTTGAAACAAATCAGCATTTCAGCATGGATAAAGCACTTACAGTTTCCACGCTGTATTATGGAGCACTCTGCACAAAAACTCCTCAGCTCATCCTTCCTCCTCAGTGTTTTCTTGTTGCGTATCATTGTACCTTTGTTGAGGAATGCAGCTCAATATCTGATTTGGGCATCCAGAGTGTCTGGTTTGACAGGTTTGTGAGTTAGGTTTTAAGAAACATTTCAGAGTGCCACCAATTTTGCTGTCCAGTCTTTCTAAAAGGATTAAAACTGAATTGAAGAAAAAAAAAGGCTTGGAATGACCATTTGTTTTTACTAGAAATACAGGCAGCAGCTGTCACTAAACCATGTTGTTGTTCTAGTTATAAGATAGATAAACATGTGTACTAGGTTTGTTTCAAAACTAGTCAAGAAATGTTAGACTTTTTGTGGAAGTTGCAAACAAATTATGCATGATTTAAGTGTGTGAGAACATCACTATCCTATGCACCGTGCTTTCAAAAATATTCATATCCTTCATAACTCTGTCCAAGCAAAAGCAGACGCAAAGGACTTTGTTGCTACTGGTTTATTAGAAGACTTTCTCTTACTTTAAACCTGTCTTTGTACTGTCCTTGATTCTCTGTATCCGGTTTGCTACAAATATCTCAAGTCTTTTGACATAATTTTTAAGTAACCCAGAACAACTGATGAGTCTGTCCAAATAAACGTGCAGATAAACGTGTAGATCATGGGTTTCAAGCTCATTTCTAAGCATATCAATGCATTGAACTGTAGTAACACTGTAGTAATACCAGTAG
This sequence comes from Characodon lateralis, assembly GCA_036250325.1. NCBI lineage: Eukaryota > Metazoa > Chordata > Actinopteri > Cyprinodontiformes > Goodeidae > Characodon > Characodon lateralis. The sequence continues at coordinate 5,327 of JAHUTJ010067235.1, forward strand.
AATGTTCAAGTCTTATTATTGTTGTGACTTTGGTTGGTGACACTCTTGACTTCCTGATTCACGTAACTCAGTGATAGCTCCCAGGTAAGTACATTCATCGTATCTGGAGACACTTGCATCTTCAAAGTGATGAAGCTCATAGCCTTTTACATTGATTTTGAACTTTGGAGGTAAGAAACCCTCTTTAATTTGCATTTCAGCCAATTTTGGTTTTGTGGGAGTTCTTTATCCCAAGTGATCTGTTTCCCCAAAGAACAAAAGAAGCAATGAATTCAAAGGAATCATATATGGACGTTACAATTGACAGCACACTTCTTCTTGTGAAAATGTTGGATTTCACCTGGACTCTGGCCTCTTTTTTAGCCATGACACTTACCAACTCACCACCTACATAGAAATTTCTTTAAATGAAGATCACACTGTCCTCACTGAGCTGATCCTTGCCCAAAATGCTACATGTTTTAGGCCAAACCTGGCAAAGCCAGGTGATTCAGCTGCTCTAAACAAGTGGATTTCATTTGATATACTGAAGGGGGTGTTCCCAAATGCCATTTTTATTTTTTTTTTACCACAGAAATTTCTCAATAATCTTGGTCTTCCTTCTTTACATGAAACTGGTGAAACATTCTTTCAATGTCACATATAACAAACACAGGGCCTTTTCAGAAGCGACACCCACCAATGTATTTGTCAAGTTAGAACCAGTGACAAGATGATTGCTGAGGAATGTTTCCTGAAACTTAGCAGAAAAGTCAAATACTTTTCTGCATCGCCACATGAAATTTTGTCACAAATAAAATTTTCCTCTTTGTAGCATTTTTGGTCATTCCTTAATGTGACCGAAAAGGCATGTTAAACGATGTAATGCACACAGATGTTGTTGGGTAAATTTTATCTTTTCTCCTTAGATGGTCATGGCATTTTAAAATGACCAGTGTCATTCAGTGTGATGTTTTTTCTCAACTTTGCAGAAACTTGAGATCGAGGTTAGTTTCTTCAACTGTTTCAAAGACATCTCCAGGATCATTAGCATGTCTAAGGCAAATGTCTTTCACTTTCGTCCAGCTTAGATAGTATGCTTCAGTTTTCAGGTTGACAGAAAACACCACACTTTGCATCACTTGTGACATACATAGATCTGATTGCTCCATATATTCCTTAAAAAACATTTGGCACCAGCCCTCAAAGAGGCATAGGGTGAGACGAGGAGCACCAAGCCCCCTGAACCCAGCCACACCACCATCCCCTGCTGAACAGGCCAAGTTTGGGACCCAGACCCCCCAGGCACGGCACATCTCTAGGAGCCATAGACCAGCCGATGGGAGCCCATCACTCAAGCCACGACAGGTTTCTAACCTGCACTGTCCATTCGGGCATAACCCAAATCCATTAACCACCCTCCCAACCCCAGACCCCCAGCTCACCAAGCTCCTACCACCATGGCCTCTGGCCCTCAAACCAGACCTGGGGGCATAGCCTGCCTATCGCCCAGGCAGCCATCCCACTAGAAGCCGGAGCAGGCCCCAATCCGCTTGGGAACCCAGCTCCGCCACCCCAGGGCAGCACACTTATAATCTGTCTGCCTAGGGACATCCCAGCCCTGGTGCCAGCTTTCTTATACCTCCTGGACCCCGATGCAGAGGCAGCAAAGCCCATACCTCCTACGCCACTAAATGATGTTTTTAATTATCCATTTTTTTAGCCCTTAAGTACATTTTGTTGCGTACTTGGAGTATGTAGAAATGCATAAATGTCTAATTCAGTCTCTCGAGTTGCTTCGTAGCATCTATATATTTTGTTAAAGTCATAGTTTTCAATCCGTTCAGTTTTCTCTGTTCTTTATTATGTTTTTTGAGCTGTTACATCACAGTATTTGCTGCTCAGACCAAAGCATTGCAGTTCCATTTTATATAGATGCCAACTGAATGATTTAAGTGTGAAAAAGAAGGATTTAAACGCATCATATGTCCCCTTTAAGTATCATTTGTGTTGTTTTTTGCAATGCTTAAAACTGCAAGAAGAGTGTGGCATCCATTCACTTGCAAATCCACCAAGAAGGCAAAGTGAGGGGCAGACTGGGACTATGTACCCTAAGAATGTTGATAGATTTTCACATACTTTTAGCCCCAAACCCATAGACAGGTGGACAGTGCCAGAACATGTTGATAGTCATCAGTTAAATCTCCCATGCAGTTTGGACATTGTTTGTGAGAAACCCATTTGGAACATCCTTTGTCCTGTGTAGTGTGTTCTATGAAGGGTTGTGTATTGCATAAGCTGGAGGGTGTCATTTTGGGTCATCCTAAAAGTGTTTGAGCAAATTTTACTACAAAAGTTAAAGCTGTTCTCATAGATTATTCAATTCCCCATTTACTAATAGGAAAAGAGATTTTACTTCTGAGAGATTTTCAGGTTTTTCAGTGTGACTTTGGGATTTGGAATTTAAGGAGGCTAGTTTTTACTAGAGGAAGTTCTAGGTTTATCTGTTTAATCTTAAACTTGCACTGGAGAATAGATTTAGTTGGTGATATTCAAATAATTTATTTTAATCAATGCTGTATTCATCTTAAACATTAAAGGGTATGAAATCTTTTCAATAAAATATGTCCTCAAAATGGTTTATTCCTTTACTGCTCCATGTTGGACAGTTATGAGCCCTTTTATTAACCCTGGATGTCTGAGTTGTTACAAATGGGTCCTTGTATCATGGGAGAATTTAAGACCCATTCATTTTGAGATATTCCAACTAGGCTGTCAGAGATGTACTGATATTGATGGTTTGAAAACAGCTGTGCTGCTTAATTAAAGGGCTGATAAATGGAATATCCGAGATGCAGATATCCTTAGAGTTTGATCAATTTCTATCCATAGACTGCCTGACTGATTTTTCCAAATCCATTTTAAGATGTATTGTAGTCCATGTGCCAGTTAATATTTATAAAAGTTTGGAAAGTCCAATCCTCCTGAACCTTTAGCCTTCTGTAAATGTTTTAAACTTATGTGTGGTTTAGATGCCCATAAAAATCTTGATACGATAGAATATAAGTTAAAGTTAGATTAAACTACTCTTGAACCAAGTCAGCGGTGGTTTAACTGGGATCATTGACAAGATATAGATTTTTTCTAGGGAAGATCATCATTTTAATTGCAGACCTTCTTCTCATAAAAGGAAAGGTGGAGAAGTCTCCGCTGTGTGAAATATTGATGCCCAGGTACCTGATGTTTCAAATCTGTAAAGAAACAGGTGGAGAGAGATGACGATTAGAGGAGATAGGAAGGATCTTTCATTTGTTCCAACTGATAACTTAATCTACTATTCTCCTACTACCCTCCAATTTTCCATTATTTGGTGTAATTTCAGTTTTTAACTTTATGTTCCTCTCCACTGTTGCCTGGTTCTTCTTTCATGATAGAAATTGCAGTGAAATGAAGATTTAATGATGATTTCCTTTCCTTTACTATTTGATACTTTAGAATAGGCATAATTTCTCTCAAGCCCCCAGTCGGTCGTGGCAGATGGCCGCTCACACTGAGCCTTGTTCTGCTGGAGGTTTCTTCTTGTTAAAAGGAAGGTTTTCCTCTCCACTGTCGCTACATGCATGCTCAGTATGAGGGATTGCTGCAAAGTCAACACCAGTGACTGTCCACTGTCTCTACATGCTCATCCAGGAGGAGTGAATGCTGCAAGTCACTGACTCGATGCAATCTGCTGGGTTTCCTTAGATAGAAAAACTTTTTATCCAATTTGAATAAATAACTGAATCTGACTGCACTGTTCAATGGTTAGGATTAATTGGAATGTATTTAACTGGCTTTTGTGAAGTGCCTTGAGACAACATGTGTTGTGAATTGGTGCTATATAAATAAACTGAATTGAAATAAACTGAATTGAAACTAGAATGTATTGTATTATTCCTGGATCGAATGATGCTGCATGCAACCACATTTAATTTGAACTTGGATGTATTTGACAAAGCTGTAATTAATGGAATTTGAATAAACAGGATTGAATTAGACTGTCTCTAACTGGATGTGAACTAAAGTCATTGTCATTAATACATTTTCAAATATACTGTATGTCCTATATCAGTTTTTATGTCCAAGCTCTACAATCAGAGGTCCTTTTTTTCCTGCTTTGGGCAATGTAATTAGACATTATAATGGGTCATCACACCAACATCACACAATGTAATATTACTTACAAAAGGATCCCCTTCCTCTGTCCTTTCTTCATTTCCATGTTATTTTAACAAAATGTTCATATGTGGCACACATTCAAATATACCCTATAAAAAATTCAGAGCGATATTTAAGAGTAAAGGGAAAAAAGTCTTTGTCTATAGAGTACTGGAGATTAAATGTTATTTTCAGAAAACCTGAACAACCTTCACCATCTGGACCATTTTTCCTTCTAAACCAATGCATCTCTCAAGGGGCTCTTTCAGTCTTAAAAGCAAGCTAAAACAGCAAGGTACTTTCTATCACATAGTAATGAGAAATAATTCACCAATCTGTTCTCAACAATAATAAAAAAGCTCCCTGAGAAGCAGGCAGGGTTGATTACTTTAGACTTTACAATCAACTTCAAACAAACACCATGCAGCAGAGGAAACACTCAGATTTGACATTGTTTGCACTTGGTTTGAAGAACACCATTTTCTGTTCCAAGAACAGAAAATGTCCTCTCTCCTGCAACCTTGAATGGAAGTGAGTACAGCTTCTGTGTCAGAAATTGTAGCAGATTTATTTTTACATTTCGGTTTTATCTGACATGTTACTTCAAAGTACTACATGACTTTAAAGTTAAAATGTGTGCTCCGCATGTTGTCACCTTTGAAGCACTGACAACCTCATAGCTGCTGTAAAGAATTAGTTGAGTTAGGCTTTGAAGGGGCAGCTATTCATATTAATGACTTGTTGAGTTCCGGCACACAACTGAACAAATAGTTTGTTGTAGATCTTTTTAGCAGAAAATCATGAAAAAGATGTACAAGGAGTAACTTTACTCGCATGTGCTCTGACATTTTTCAGGTGCAGACCTGGAGTTGGGGGTTGCTGTGTCAGCTGCAATGCAAATCTTTGCTTTGCAGACAGTAAAAAGATTTCTATGAATTAATTTTCCAGGGTGAAAACATGGCTGTTTTTGTGCATTTATGACAAGGCTCAAGGAAAACTTCCAGCTCTTATATTAGTCTTAATCCTAATCTAACCTTTAAATCGCTGAATAATACTGTTGCATTATTCATGTTAGACAAAGATACCTCTGTATTAAAGTATTGATTTTATGTTGAAAGGAATTCACAACTAATCATATGTCCATTAAAGTAGACATTCTGCATCACTGGTAAGGCAAGACAAGTTTATTTGTTCAGGCGATTTCATTAGCAAGACCATTTAGTGCTTTACGTGATAACCTAAGAAAAGAAAACATAAAAATTACATTACAGCGGCATGATAATGGCAAGCAATAAAAAGTGGGACTAAAGACTAACATTAATGTACTCATACTCATCGTCTTTCGCTTCATTTGGGACCGGGTTGCGGGGGCAACACTCAGTAGAAACACCAAGACTTCCTTCTTCCCAGACACCTCCTCCAGCTCCTCCATGGAGAGCCCAAGGCATTCCCAGGCCAGTCGAGAGACATGGTCCCTCCAGCTCTCTCTTCACCGCAACAGACTGTCCCCATTACTGTGGCAACCACACTGATCCATCTGACTTTCTCCCCTTGCTTGTGAACAAGACCCCAAGATACTTGAACTCCTCCACTTGATGCAGGAACTCCCCTCCAACCTGAAGAGGAAAAGCTACTCTTTTGCGGTCGAGAACCATGGCCTCAGACTTTGGTGGCTGAGCTAACTTTTATCCCGGTCGCTTCACACTGCGAACCGCCCAACTGCATGCTGTAGGTCTTGGCTAGAGGGGGCCAGCAGGACCACGTCATCTGCAAAAAGAAGAGATGAAATCCACTGGTCCCCAAACCAGACCCCCTCCAGCCCTTGGCTGCGCCTAGAAATCCTATCCATAAAAGTTATGAACAGGACCGGTGACAAAGGGCAGCCCTGCCAGAGTCCAGCATGCACTGGGAACAGGTCCGACTTAGTGCTGGCAATGAGGACCAGACTCCTGCTCCACTTGTACAGAGACCGGATGGCCCCTAATAAAGGGCCCCCTACTCCGTACTCCTCGAGCACCCCCTACAGGGCACCACGAGAGACACAGTTGAATGCTTTCACCAGGCCCTCAAAACACATGTGGATTGGTTGGGCAAACTCTGGGACTGGATAATCTGTTGGCTCTGCCCCATGGGTTCGGGGGTGGGCTGGTTGGTCTGCTCTTTTTTTGTAGTGGGGCCACACTGGGTGCACTTCCGGCTGGCTCCTTTTTGTTGGTGATCGGTAGCTTCTTCGTGGGGGGGGGACTGGGTGTCGGGGCTGGGGTTTGGTGTTTAAAGGTTTGGGCTGGTTCCAGGGGGATGGAGGAGCTGGGGGTGTTGACAACCCAGGCAAAATGGACATCTGGTACAAGATGTCCTTTATAAGTTTAACTTTAAATTACTGTCTTATGAAAATGTAACTATTTAGGGCCTTAGCTAATGGCCTCAATGCTTCAAGACCCTAAAGCCTCCCCTGGGGGTAGTATTGAAAATAGAATGAATCCATTCCAGCCCCCAGGAACAATGCAGTGCAGGACTCATGCATGTGAAGATGCACTAAACATATGAAATATTTGGTAGTGTGTTAGGAAAAAGATGAAAAAAGTAAACCTTTTATTAATTGTTGCACTGGCGTGGAACAGGGAAAATGCAGAGTAAATAGAATAGGAGAATTATTTGTCCAGCAACAACTTTGTTTTTTTGTCAAGGTTGAAGGTTTGAAGGCAGGACCAAAATGCAGAACAGGTCAAGGAGGCCGCATGGTGAGTTGTTGAAGTTTTAATATGAAGGTAAACTGACTTACAGGCAGGTAACCAGACTGTCAGCTGACTGTCAGAGCTTCAGACGGCCTCTTTAAAGATTCAGCCACTGTCAAGATAAATGCAACTATACTGATTCCAAGTGATCTAGAATTTCAGCAGAAGGTTTACTCAGCAAACATTGTAGAAAACCTAAATACAGTGAAAACCTTGGCAGCACTGAAAGTCTCAGGATGCTATCTAAATGAGCCTCTTTTATACTCTGTCATCAACCCCATGGGAAGGTTTACTATTTCCCAGATGTCAGGGGTTCTTGAAACCACAGGCATTTCTTTTGACAGAGAGGAACAAGATATTTATGACATAGTGGTAAAAGTACATGACACCAGAACTCCACCCAGAACAGCCACTGCTCAGGTCAAAGTTTTTATAGACGATTACAAAGTTCAGGCAGGTAGTCCAAAGCGTATGTTCAGGAGACAAACAAACAAAACCACTAGGAGGAACTTGGGAAGACACCAAGGGTAGCGAGGTGACATAACATGAGGAACCAGCGGGGAATGATGAGCACAACCAGGTATATAAGCAGGGAGAGAAGGAGAATGGACCAATGAGAGGAAGGCTAAGGTGATCAGAGGAATAGTGGGAACAGGTGCGAGAACCGGCTGTAGGGACTAAGGGAATGAGTGGTTAACTATGACAACAGAGCAGAGGGAATGCAGGGACACAAGGAACTAAACTAGACTGAAAACGTAAACAACTAGAAACCAGAAAATGGGAGACTGGATAAGAAAGAGACAATAAATACAGAACTAACAGGGGGGAGCAGAGAACGCGAAAACCTAAGATAATAGATAACCTAAAACAAAAACAATAAGTGGAAACTAAACCTAGCGGGAACAAATAATCAAATACAACTAACTGCCAGAAAGGAACTGCAACATAAGGGACTAATACAGAGAACTAAACTAGGATAAATAAACCGAGGAGGACAAGATAAATATAAGGAACCAATATGGGAGGGAACTCTACTACAAGCAAAGCTGGGGAGAACAACTAATCTAAAGGGAAACAAACCTCAGAGTAAACAATAACTGGAAAGGATCTAAGGACAAGGGGAGGAATTACTAAGGGACACGAATGAAGGAAAGTTAGAACACAGAAAAACAGAAGGACAAAAATAAACCAGTGAGTGGGTGGACTAAAGAATACAAAGAAGAACACAGAAAGAATAAATGACAGAAACTATAACCAAACTAAGAATCACAACATCAGGAAAAAGAACTTCACCACAAAACCACAACAAAGCCTAAACTGGCAGATCTTGACATTTTACACTTTAGTGAATCATGAAACAATGTGACCACCCCTTCCCCTATCTTATGCTCCCTGATCTCACTTAAAATATTTTCACTGTGAGGTGTTTACTCTACCAATGTAGGTGTCTCACTATTTTTATCTTACCACTTTTCTTTAAAAAAAAAATAATATCACAATTATACTCAACAATGAAGTCAATGATTAAAAAAGATTTCCCAGAAAATTATCAAATTCTTCATAAAACCAGCTTGAGTCACTTAGTGGCTGGTGTTATTTCTGTCTCAAGTAGTGCTTGACAAGGAATACGTTCTTCCAGTTAGCTGTCCTACTAAATCTGAAGGAAGGGATTTATCCATTGGCTTTGCACTGGGAAAGTTGAAGGGAAGGCTGTTGGCCAGTTTAATCTTATTTACATCAGCATTCTTTTTACTGGTGGTGCTGATTAGCTGTCTGTCAGTCTTATCACTTTTTAGAATCATCAGTTGGGTCGTTTTATTTTCATACCCAGCATTTGCTTCCACATTCACGTCAAGCCAAGGAATTTTCATTTCCATCACTGCTATTTTCTGGAAAGGTTTGTTTTATCTGTGGAGAGGGAAGGCATCTTGTGCTTATTAGCTTGTGTTGCCTTGAAATACGCAGCTGCTCCTAACATTGTCTGGTCCTTCTGTTTAATTGCGATTAAAATAACAACATTCTTGAAACAAATCCTCTGAACAATCCATGAGTGTCACTGATTTAAAGTAATTCCATCCAACTTTTCAGTAGTTTCTGGCTGAGAGATAAATGCAAGCAAACAGAGAGCACTGGGAGAAAAGCATCCGAGCAAGCAGAGAGATGGCTGACAGGAAGAACCCTGCAACAAGATGAATCAGCTTGACCAGCAACACAGACGCGAAAGCAGAAATATTTTAATATTTTACCTGACGTTTTTACAGACACTGATAGTATGCTGTTATTGATTATACTCTACCAGGAGTAACTGTTTTTTGCAGTAAAAGACCCAGTTATATTGTTAGAGTGTAACGTACAACTCTGTCTAACCACACAATATATTTTGCATTAGTTTGATAACAATAAGAAGAAGAAGAAGAAGGAGAAGAAAAAGAAAAGAAAAAAGAAGAATACAATCAGTGCAGCAAAAACCATAATAATGCATCTTTGAGATCATTCCAGTCCCGGGATGTAAAGTAAAGCTTGTTTAAAAAGATGTTTTGAGGCAGGATTTAGGTTGTAAGTCCTAAGGCTGGGAAGTGAGTGGCGAAAGTTCCTCCACCACAGACAACAGACTAGCTTGAGGTAGAACGAGTTAGATGTAAGAGAAACACCTAAGTGCAAAGCTGGGTTTGTTGGTGTAAAGTCTCTCAGTGACATACTAGCAGAAAGGTTGTTAAGGATTTTGAAGGTGAGATGTAAAATTTTATTGATGATATAGTACTTAATAGTGAGTAAATAAAGTTGCTGAAGGACAAGTGGAATAGCACTATAAGAGGGAACTCTGGAAATAACTCTGGTGGCTGAGTTCTGAACCAGTCGCAGTGTATGGCTGGATTTATCAGCTAAACAAAAAAAGAAGAAAATTCCAATAAATAATGCATGAGGTAACCAAAGCATAAACCAGAATGGTTGCATTGTTAGGTATGAGAGGTGTGAGAGCTGAGATATATTACATACATGGAAGTAAGCTGAACGAGTGACAGTACTGTCAATGATAACACTCACACTCTTGACCTTGGGAGAAGGAGAAATGGAGAAATTGTACATCGAAATAGAAAAGTTGCTTAATTTAACAAGGTTGTATTTGGTACCAATCAGCTGAACCTCTGTTTTATCACTGTTGTGTTTAGGAATGTATTTGGAGAATCATGAAGTGATTTTGTTTAAGCAATCAGAATGGGAGGTTGGTGGAATGGAGAAGGAGACAAGAACAGAGCCTTGGGGTACACCATAAGAGGGGAGGGATGGATGGTAGGTAAATAATCTAAGTTGTACAATTTAATGATTTTTTCTTTTTTGTAAAGCTGAAGTACAGTTCATGAGATAAAAACCTACACATTGGACAGTAGAGCAAACATCTTAGCAAATAAGTGTGATGTATTGACAAGGCCTCTGAATATCTTTCAAAAAAGGATGGTTTGGGATAAATGACATAGGGTGACGGTGGACCTGGGGTTGCTGAGGCAGCTGTGGGTTTACCACCTTCACAACTCTGCAACAAAATAAAGCAAAATACTCAGTATCCGGGACCTCAAAACAAACCTCTGGGAAGGAACCTTTTTTGTGTTCATATGTTGTTCTGTCACAATGTTTTAATAAAGTTTTTGTATGACTGATTAGGCTGATTTTACTTTTATTTAGTGCTATGAATGATATTTTATTGTTGTTTCTTTTATTTGTTAAAAATACAGGGATAGGTAGAGAAGCTCTAAAGAGCTGAGAGTAAATAGCTAAGTAAGATATGAATGGGAAGGGAGTGTGTTGAGAGCATAGTCGGAGAAATCATTGACAAGATGTTTTATGCTTAACAATTAAAACATTTTAAATAAACAACTCATGTTTGAAAAAAATATTTTCTTTCTATGCCAAAAGGTCACTGAAAACACAATCCTTAGTGAGGTAAGTATCATTCATACATGGTAGGGTTATTTTTGCAGTAACAATCTGCTAAAAGTAGAGCCGGATCTTTTGTAGAAGTGTGAGCAAACAGTGAGACTTCTACACTGAATGTCTTGGTTGGAGGTTTTAACACCTTTGAATAAATGTCTTTCTATATCACAAACCTTCTGTGCTCCACTTGTCACATTCCTGTTCTTGGGGTTTAGTGTGAGTCCTATGCTGTTCAGAGTGCCCAACACATGAAACACACAACATAGAGAAATTATATTGCTTGTTAGATGAAATCACAATTCAGTTTTGCTGTGTTGCGTTCTCTCTGTTGTTTTCATAACCAACCAATCAGATGTGGAAATGGAAAAATGTGTTCTTTTGTTAAAATGCTAAACACAGTTTCTTTGATTGTATACATGTTAAGTTAGAAGCCTTAAAATACACGGGTTGGGCAATGAAACTGAAACACCTGGTTTTAGACCACAATAATTTATTAGTATGGTGTAGGGCCTCCTTTTGTGGCCAATACAGCGTCAATTCGTCTTGGGAATGACATATACAAGTCCTGCACAGTGGTCAGAGGGATTTTAAGCCATTCTTCTTGCAGGATACACTCAAAAAAGGGAACTCTGTGAAGTGTTGAATGAAATAAACGTACCTATAACAAAATTAATTAATATATTTGTGTTGGCATTTTAAACATATCACACTTTAGCAAGTCTAACGTAAAATTTAGACTTGTTAAAATCACATATCCCATTTTGTGTCAGACAACACAACAGGGTTGAGTGAATTCAACAATCAAATTTTCCCTTTATAAAGTCTCGTATATTGTCGCGTTAAAAGGTTCGCACATGCTCAGAACCTCACCCTGAAAAAAAAAACGAAAGTGGTGGCGCTACCCGCAACGACTCCGCCCTTCCATAAGGAACTATCTCAACAATTATCAGTAAGTATGTTTTTTTTTTTTTATCATAATATATGAATATGATATCAGCATGTTTTTAGAAATTTATACAGGCGATGTTGGTGTGCATTTCTCTCAGAAATATGAACAATGTCCAAGCACATGTTAGCTAACGTTGTAACTAGCCAACTAATGCTATATAACCTCATGCTAGTTGGCGGGAATAGTTCAGAATTACAATTTAACTGTTGAATTCTGACTCCGAAAGAGGCGCTTTAATCAGTTGCGAGTTGTGTAACATTAAGAGG
>JAHUTJ010067236.1:0-17378 GCA_036250325.1 Characodon lateralis
ACATACTTGCATACATACATACATACATACATACATACATACTTGCATACATACATACATACTTCCATACATACATACATACTTGCATACATACATACATATGTGAATATATACATGGGTGCTGCATCCAAGCATTTTCATAGAAAGTTTGGTCAAAGGAAATTGGGTGGTAGGAAAAGCTTTACCAGCAACAGGTAGAACTGCAGCCTTGAGAAGATTGTCAAGCAAATTCCATTTAGGAATTTGGGGAGCTTCACAAGGAACGGGCTGAGGCTAGAGTTAGAGCATCAAGATCCACTACGCAGAGATGAATCATATATTGAAACCAGAGACAATGTCAGAAGTGTCTTACCTGGGCAATAAAGAGAGAAAGAACTGGTCCCAGAGGAAGATCTGAGAGAAACACAATCCAAGTTGCTTGAAACCCAGGGTTAGGTTTCCACTGTCAATGATGATGCGTGATGAATCAATGTAATATATGGGTTTCACTTTCAGAAATGAGTGACAAAAAAGTTTAAAAATTTTTCGTTATATTCATATTTTTGAGATGTTCTTGTAGATTTGTTAGAGGACAACTCTGGCTAAAAGGTGGAACCTATGTGGATTCAGAATGTGCTACACAATTTGAACTGATCTTACATTCTGCTTGTACTTGGAAGTCAGATTTTCCATGTTGTCAATAAGAACAGTAAGAACACCCCTAAAAATCTGACTTATTACTGGGAAAGTCAGTGCTTTCCTTTTGTGCGAGAATGCACTATATGGAAATAAATATTATGTTGTTATTAGTAGCACCAAAACAAACTTCATATCCCACTGTTTTCCAACTTGCAATCAGAATGCTAATAACTGGTGAGACTTCAATTCCAGCTCCGATCTGTGACTTCTAAGAGAGCTCAAACACAGCAAAATTATTTTAACGCCCATTTGAGTCCCATTAAACACCTTGTTTTTGCCCAATTTGACCCCCTTTTGCTTTCAGAACTGTCATAATTCTTTGTTAAAAAGATTCTAGAAGATGTTCATATATGTCTATACTGACGTTATAGCATCAGTATCATACCATTGCTGCAGATTTGTCTCCCTTTCTATGACATCCCAAAGGTGCTCTGTTGGATTGAGATCTGGAGGCTGTGGATACCATCAGAGCACAATAAACTCCATGTCATGATCAATAAACCAGCTTGAGATGACCTGGGCTTTGTAATATTGTCCATTATTTTGCTGGAAGTACCCTTCAAAAGATGGGTACAATGTAGTCATAAAGGCATGGACCTAGTAGGCTGTGGGGTTTAAACAGTGATTAGTTGGGGACTACTCTGAGAGCTACTCTGAGCCACTCAGTAAAGACATCTGCTTCACTTGTGTTATTTAAATCAGCAAAAAAAAAAAAAAAAATAGCCCTGTTGCTGCGGATTCAAGTGACGATAATGTGCTGTTTGTAAACTGTCTGTTCGGAAGAAAAGAACGAAAATATAATAATTTGGTGGTTTTTTTTTATCAGCAAATCAGTTTTTGTTTTGATGTGATCCCCAAAAGATTCTCTAGACGAAGAAAAGATCATAACTCCATACTTCTTCCTCCATTCCTGATCCGACTCGCAGCTTTCTTTATCTGTAGTTTATGGTGTCACCCTTTGACTGAGGGTTGTATTGTTGTTGTCAGCGAACACAGTGTGAGTAAAGTCAGTCAACCAAATCACAAGAACCCCTGGTGTTTCTGGTGACTTAGCTAATTCAAGTTTGTGAACCAATTTGACCTCGTCACCTGACCTGTTTCTGATAAACACCTTACCTGTATGTGAGCCAGCTAATTGCCTTGTTTAGCAATTAGTAGGCAGCATGAAGACTTGTGTGATCCAGTTTACTGGAGACATTGGACTCATGACTGATGATTCATTGTGAAGATTCAAATCATACACCCTTGTGATTCAGGAACCAACCATCCCTACTTAGTTGGTGTTAGGGACCCAAAGTGTGCCAAGAACATATCTGCCACCAACCTACCATTAATACGAGGCAGAGTGGATCCATGCTTTCGTGTTGTTTTTTAGCAATTTCTGACGCTATCTGAAAGTCAGTCAGTCAGTCAGTCAGTCATTTTCTACCACTTCTTCCATAGTGGGTCGCAGGGAAGCTGGTGCCTATCTCCAGCAGTCTATAGGCTGGAGGCAGGGTACACCCTGGACAGGTCGTCAGTCCATCGCAGAGCAACCATCTGAAAGTTACACTCAAGACTCATTGGACCAGACAAAACCTATTGTCTAATTTTGGTGAGTTGGTATGAATTCTAGCATCAGTTTTCCTGTTCCTGTTAGCTGACAAGAGGGGCACCAAGTGGGATCTCTCTGCTGCTGTAGCCCATCTGCTTCAAAGTTTCACATGTTTTACATTCAGAGATGATGTTCTGCATACTTTGGTTGGAACCACTGGTTATTTGAGCTCTTCTGTCTATTCTGTCTAAGGGCTCTTCTGCCCTCCTGTTATCTCAAAAAAGTCTGTGTTCTTCTCTGACCTCTGACATCAGCAATGTTCTAGGATATTTTCTCTTTACCAAACCATTTTCTGTTAACCTGAGATATGTTTACGGTGAAATTCTCAGTAGATTCCAGAAGTTTTTGAACTACTCAGAACATCCTGTCTGGCACCAAACCTAGATATGATTGCTGCATTAAATGTATTGAATTGGTGTCATGTATTGGTATTGATGTACTAACTGAGCACAACAAAATGGAAAAGAGGAAAGGTTAGCCCATTTAGAATTCCTTTTAAAAAATGAGAGAATCTAATTCATACAGGTGTAGTACTAAGATAACACAGATGAGGGCAGTAGAGGATGTATTTTAGAATCACACAAGCAGGAAATATTTCTTACAACACACATTTTTCTTTTTAAACCAGGAAACCATTCAATTGTTAGCTTTTATAGAAGTCTTTATTTTAAGATTTGACATAATATGTTACAGCAGATTCTCAGTCATTCAATGTTATTACTTGAATACATTTAACTTCTTCAGTTAACATTTAACTTCTTCTTCTGTTCTGTTCATGTGTTTGGACGATAACACTCATTCTGATTATAATATATAATTCTGATACTTTTAACCCATGATCCGAACCAAAGAAGGCAGTTGGCTGAGAGGTGAAGTGTCTTCAAGAGTCCAGTTGCCTATTTTGTAGACATGCAGGACCTTTAACACACTGTAGCCATATTTTAAACCTGCTTCTATATGGGAACAAAAGATGCATGAGACTGCTCTTATTTGTTAGTGTATTGGGTAAGATCTATAGCAGGATAAATCTGAGAATGTATCATTAAACCGTATATGTGTGCACAGCAGACACGCAGGTGTGAAGCCTCTCTCACATGCAGGATATGACTGTCACAGGTTTCATAGACTGAATCTTGATGGATGTTCCACACGTGTTGTGGCGATGTGAGTCTATGAACTTTGAATGTCTCTCCTTCAAAGTGTGTTTGAAATGCTGATTTGCAGCAAACAGATGCACCAGAGGCATAGCTTTAGTTAAGGCTTGAGAGCCAGATGTGTTTACTCTAGCGAACACTCAGTAATTAATAACGCTATATTTATTATATGATTGCAAACAAAAGCAGCAGATCATAATCTTGTATTAGCACTAAAGGATCATTGATTTTTCATGATGGTGAATGAGAGCTCCGTATCCATACATCTAATCCCATGGAGGAAAAAACTGGTTCCAAAGCCATCAGCAAAGATCTACCAGTAAGATGTGCAACCAGTGCCACCACACTGCTTGGAACGACTGACATCACATTTGGTTAGTTTCACTCTGCTTTGCATCTTAAAGCATGGTGGAGAATGTGGTTGGGGTCCTCAAGTCATCTGTGTCTTCACTTTAGTCATCTCTCAGTGTTTCTGGGATAATGCTGTGCAGCTCTCATCAGATTTATGCTGTGCTAGGGGATGTGGCTCTTCTTTGCGGGCAGACATTCCACTGCTTTGCTGTTACTTTGTGAGCTTGGCTTTGAGTTTTTTCCTTGCTCTTTTGCCTTTACAGCTTTTTTGATGCATTGTTTATGAACTTGTTTCAGAAGGTTTGAAACCAAACCTAAAAATATGTTGTTCTTGTTCATGTAAGGTTGAATTATATATCTCTCCTGCCCTTACTGACTTCAGATTCAATGTCCTTTATAAACCTATAGGGGGCAGTATGCCAGTGACGACTGAACGCAGTCACACCCCTGAGAGCCTATTTCAACAATCAAAAACCTCACACCAATAACTCTAGATATCCAATAAAAAAATAAATGCATGGGTTAATATTAGTCCATCGCAAAAGCTATAGTGTGAATAAGTAGTTTCAACTCTGACAGTTTATTATCTATCTGTACATATTTGCAACTCAAAGAAAATTAAGCTCTATATTTATTCCTTGTGGCTTGTGTGACAGGGAGCTGTTTGTTGAGGACTAAATGACTTTGTAAGGTAATAATGTAAATATAAAAAGTAAATGCTGCTTAGTTTTTAATGTGGTATTGTCTGGGAGCTATAGCTAAGTGAATTTGCAGTTACAACAAAACACTGACTGATATTTTTCTGTCTCAAAGAACTCTCTTTTTCATGTGTTTTTCCTCTCATTTGTTATTTCTATGTATTTTTGCACTACAGTGATAAAAGAGCTGACCAATGGGGGTTATTATACAAGAAAGTGGAGATGTTTGGCGTGAAGTTATGTGGCATCTTACACTTGCCAAGTTGGACTCATTCACATATCAGCCCAACAGGCTGATAGTACTGCTTTTTATCACCCAGTCTCATTGAGCACCACACGCCATTACCCGGTCCAATACATGATGGCTACAGACACATTGAGAGGCAGGATTTTAACAGAGAACTTCCAAAGTTGCTGCTTCTGCATCAGCACAAACCCAGAAGCAACATTTATTTCACATCTTATTGTTATTAACATAACTCCTGCCTATGATTCATGCAGACAGAGCAGCTGGAGTAGAGGATCTTCTCTCAGTCGTTCCATAGTGTCTCACCAGAGATTTCTACACCCTCTTGAAAATGGATTTATACCTTCAGACATGAGAACCAAATGCAACAGGGCAGGAAACACATGCCTTTTTATTTTAAAGGTTTTCTTCACATGTGATTTTCTCATTATGTAACTTTTTTACGTTCAAACCATTTTCTTTTTTTGTTGCTGTTTATCTTATGGTTGTTCCACTTTACATGGACTGTCTGTGATATTAAATGCACATAACCGTTGTTAAATCGAACTTAAAGTTGATTTCAATAAATTATATTTTAATAGAACGGCACGGTATAACATTATGACAAAGGAGATAAGTAGCATTGGTTAACTGTTAGTGCATAGAATATATAAGGCAACAAGCGAATATTTTGTCCTGTGGAAGGGTTAGTATGGTCCAATCCAAGAGACAAGATACTGTAGCTCAGATTGCTGAAGACATTCACGATGGTCCTGAAAGAAAGGTGTAGGCACATCACAGTCTGCTGTTTATGGATCCACAGTAGCCCCTTTCACAACAGAGTAGACAGGTTGACCATGCTGACCCCTGTCCACCACCAGGACGGCCAACAATGGGAACGTAAGCATCAGAGTTGCCAATAGCAGAAGATGGCCCGGTCTGATGAATCACATCTCCTTTTGCATCACAAAGTTTGCCAGATGTGCCACTTAACTGGTGACTACGTGGCACCAGGAAGCAGTCCGATGCCCATGTTAGTAACACCCATGTGAATATGACTTTGATACACACCATCTACCTAATGTTTTAATCCTTGGGTGTTTGGGTTTTAGTTTTCATTTGTGCTGATCACTTCTGATTTATTTATTATTTTTGCATTCTTCATTTCTCTGTGTTAGAAAGGTCTTGTCATATTAATTCATTCTTTAGGCTTAGTGTCTTACTTATGATCCAATGTCATTTCCCACTCCTCCCTCAGTATATAAGCTTACTGGTTTTCGTTCTTTACTGGTTCCTCTCATTACTCTGCTGTTCTCCATGTCTGCTCTTTCTGTAATCTTATCTCTAAGTCTCCTTATTTGTTTTGTACTAAAAACGTTGCTCTTTGTCACATTTCTCTGCACTCGGGTCCTTTATTATCCCACAAACATGACCTGTAAGCATTGTTGCTGATTATATACACCCTGTTATTAAGACAATATTCCCTGATGACCGGGCTTCTTTCAGCAGAATAATGCTCCCTGTCTATCAAAAGCAGGCAAAAGAAGTTCAAGATTGGCTTGAGGAACACAGCACTGAGTTTGAGGTGTTGACTAGACCTTCAAACATTTCCGTTTTAAATGAATTGAGGATCTGTGGGATATAAAGGACGGCATGTCTGATTAAATGATCTGCTGCTAGCATCTTGATTGCAGATACCATAGCACACCTACAAGGGTCTGGTGGAGTCCATACCCCAATGGGCCTGGGCTGTTTTGAAAGCAAATGTGGGACCAACACACTATCAGGGAAGTGGCCATAATGTTATGCCTGATCCCTATATGTCTGCTTGATTACTTTGCATTTGGGTATTTTTTAGATCTTATTGAACTAGTTTAATCCCTGAAATTATTTTTACTATTTCTTTCCAAAGTTGTAACATCCAGAACTTGAAACACATGATAAAATGAGATTTGACTGATGAAATATGACTTTCATTCCAGCCACTAAAAATAGTTTTAGGTGATAAAATTATCATAACTGCCATGTTTGAATGCGTCCCATCTGATTTATTTTCAGTGACTTTGGTAACCTGTGCATGTTGAAAACATCTTTTTTCCAATCTTTTATTTGACACAGGCTTTCACATGTCAAATTTTACAACCCACAGTAGTTCAATTTGGGCCCAAAAGAGAAAAGAAGACAATTTTAAGCCTGCAAAACTTGAGGATAAATGCTACTTGCACAAGTAAATTGCAGGTGTTATTTCAATCATGCCAGAAATCTGTTTTTGGGATAAACTGTCTGAAAATTATGTTTGGGTGGATGAAACTAGGACTCTTGGAGATGTAAACAAATACGCAAATCAATTTTCACGCTTTGTGTTTTAAAGGGATACAAGGAAAATTGGATTTCTGCACATGATTTTGCCATTTGGGTTTTTTAGTCCACAGACACAGACAGAAAAAGCAGATAAAGTTTAACCGTTTTATTGTATAATGAAAAATGACAAAAGCCTCCAAGAGCTGATTCTAGGTACGGATTTGACCCACACGCAGAAGTACACTCTGGAGAAATTCACAGATTTAAAGAGGTTTATTTCCACAGGAGCGATTTATGGCGAGAGAACCAGGACCGGTAGATCACCAACTGTACAGAGAAGGGGAAACAGGTAAGTGTAGAGTGATGATGTAAATATTGTTACTAAAGTAATATGTGTAGCTTACAGGAAGATATGATTGAACCACCAGGGGGAAAGAGAGATGTGGAGTCTGGAAGCACAGGATCGGAGATGACTGAGGAGGTAAGTTATCCAAGAAGTTAATGACACTTTAGCTCCAAGAGCTAAGCAAAACTGTTTCCACACCTGTGAGATGAACTGGGGTCCTCGATCTGAAAGTATGTTTTGGGTTATGCCATGCGGGTGGAAGACATGCTTGGTGAGTAGCTTAGCTGTCTGGAGGGCGGATGGTAGCTTCCTTAGAGGAACAAAATGGCAGGCTTTAGAGAACCGGTCAATAATTGTTAAGATGTTGGTCATTCCTTGTGAGGTAGGGAGGCTGGTCACAAAGTCGAGGGCGATGTGGGACCAGGGCCATCAAGGAATGCTAAGGGGCTGAAGTAGACCAGAAGGCAGCCAATTAGTGGACTTACTTCTTGCGCAGATAGTGCAGGCATGGACATATTCCTTAACATCTTTATGTAATGACGCCCACCAAAATCTTCTTGAGATCAATGCAATGGTTCTGCTGGCCCCGGGATGGGATGAAAACTTTGTAGCATGGAACCAGTAAATGAGTCGAGGGCAGACAGACGAAGGCACAAAGGTTCGGTTGGGTGGACCAGTTCCCGGATCGGGTTCATCACGTTGGGCCCGAGTAACGAGATCTTCAATATCCCATGTAAGAGAACCAATAGTCCAATAGGGGTTGCAGGATAGGTACTGGTTCCTTCTCTGAGTCATCTGCTGAGAATTGTCGGGACCTGGTGTCAGGCTTAATATTCTTAGAACCCGGTCTTTAATAGATGGACAGATCAAAAAGAGATAAAAACAAGGACCAACGGGACTGACGAGAATTCAGCCGCTTGGCTGACTGCAGGTAGGCTAAGTTCTTATGATCTGTCCAGACCAGAATGGGATGTTCAGCGCCCTCTAGCCAGTGACCCTATTCCTCTAGGGCCAACTTTATTGCTAAAAGTTCTCTGTCCCCCACATCAGAGTTTCGTTCTGAGTTGCTGAGCCTGCGGGAAAAAACGGCACAAGGGTGTAGTTTTCCGTCTGCTTTTGAATTCTGGGACAAAACTTTCCCCACTCCTGAGTCAGAGGTATCAACCTCCAAAATAAACTGTTTGGAAGGGTCTGGATGAACCAGGATGGGAGCCTGAGAAAACTTTGCCTTTAAAACTAGGAAAGTTGTGTTTGCTTCCTGCGTCCAGGCGAATGTGGTCTTGGAGGAGGTTAAGGCAGTAAGGGGAGCGGCTGTCTGGCTATAGTTCTTTATAAAAGTTTGCAAACACCAGGAAATGTTGTAACTGTTTGCGGGAGTCTGGTACTGACCATTCAAGAACTGCTCTTATCTTATCCGGGTCCGAGCGAACCTTGTCCACCCTCTAGGACAAAACCCAAAAACGTAACAGAAGATTGGTGAAACTCGCATTTCTCGGCTTTCACAAAGAGTCGGTTTTCTAGAAGCCGTTGAAGGACTTGGCAGACATGGCAGTGATGTACCTGAATGTTCCTTGAATAAATCAAAATGTCATCTAGGTATTCAAAGACGAAAACGTTCAGGAAATCCCTGAGGACGTCGTTGACTAAGGCCTGGAAGACTGCTGGGGCATTACAAAGGCCAAACGGCATCACTAAATATTCGAAGTGTCCTACAGGTGTCTTGAAAGCTGTCTTCCCCTCATCCCCCTGGCAGATTCTAACTAGGTGGTAAGCATTCTGAGATCTAATTTTGTGAAAATGGTTTCCCCCTGAACTGGTTCGAAGGCTGAGGTGATATGAGGGAGAGGGTACTTATTTTTGACCGTGATCTGGTTTAAACCCCTATAATCAATGGAAGGACAGAGGGACCCATCCTTCTTCCTACAAAGAAAAACCCTTCTCCCAGGGTAGAAGAGGAGTGGCAAATTATACCAGCCGCCAGAGAATCATTAATATATTTCTCCATGGCTTGTTGTTCAGGTCGCAAGATACCTGTTCCTTTTTCTAGTTCTCCTTGTGCGCTTCTTTTAGGTTTTCTATTATTATAGTTATTAAATCATCATTATGCTCATTTTACAATCCTGTCTGCGGTTTGGTCCTTCACCTAATCCAAACTACATGACCCAGAAAATAAAACAGTTCTTTGCATACCAGAACCATGACATATTTGAGTGTTATTTGTTTGTCACACATTTTAAACATTTACTTTACTTGTTTTATAGAAAAATCAATTTTCATGCACTTATGTTTTCAATACTTAAATTGCTGTAATTGAAAAAAAAAAAAAAAAAAACACAAAAGGAAGAGCATTTTCACATTTCAAAGGATGGAGAAGTTTTCCTTGACACAGTGGAGCAGGAGAATAACAGTCAGAAAAAATGCAGTGAAATTTTCAGTCTGAAGTGATGCTACTTCAAGAAAAAGGGAATTGATTTTAAGGCTTTTAAACACTAGGCTGCATGGTGGCGCAGTTGGTAGCACTGTTGCCTTGCAGCAAGAATGTCATGGGTTTGATTCCCGGCCAGGGGTCTTTCTGCATGTTCTCCCCGTGCATGCGTGGGTTCTCACCGGGTACTCCGGCTTCCTCCCACAGTCCAAAGACATGCCTGTTAGGTTAATTGGTCAATCTAAATTGCCCATAGATGTATGAATGAGTGTGTGCGTGGTTGTTTGTGTGTTGCCCTGCGATGGACTGGCGATCTGTCCTGGGTGAACCCCGCCTCTCGTCCATAGACTGCTGGAGATAGGCACCAGCTTCCCGTGACCCACTATGGAGTGGTAGAAAATGACTGACTGACTATTAAACACCTATTTACCAGGCAGCCAATGAATGACTTTGCTGTTGTCAGACAGATGAAGAGGTCCCTTCTTTCTCCTGTAAATTTTACTGCTTCGATACGTTTAGTTCTACTTTTCTAAGGCTGTTCTTCATTAGAGATGTTTCTTTTGTCACTGCTGTCTCTGTTTATTTAGTAAATCATTAGAAGCAAGATGTGTAAAATTTTAATATTGATTTCTGTTCTATGTACTATGATCAAAGCCACATTGCAGAATAGAAAAATTGCTTAAATTGAAGTTATTGTCCTTCAGTCTACTTCTAACTGAAACTGATTTGCATTTTCTAAATTAAAATTAATAACTAAACACTGAGTTGTGTAAATTATATAGTTGAAACAAGATATTTATTTAAAAAAAAACATTTTTTTCTAACTGTCTGATATTTATAAGTGACGTTTTCCAGAAATTATGAAAATCACAACATTTCAAGTTTGAAGGTTATTTTTTCTTAATACATCTGGAAGTTAATGTAAACTAAAACTTCTACCTAACTGTTTGCTCTGGTTTAGAAGAATAAATTCTTTCTCACAGCCACTGATACTTTAAATTCAATTCCTCCTCCATGAGAACTGATCAAACAAAAACGTGTTTACATGCTGAAAGACTGTAAAAGTGCAGCATACCATGCCTCTGCAGCCGAGAAAAGCGTAGAGTGCTGTACATCGGTTGTGTGGTGACAACTCTTAATCTATGAGTTGTTGGGCATCCAATTAATACTATATTATGAATATATTTGAGACACGGAGGAACAACTGGTTGACCTCATCAGAAAAGATTTATTTGATATAGGTATGGAGAGACTGGACCTTCTACTGATAATCACTGTGCTGGAGGGGCACTACTTTCTGACTGGGTGGTACGACTTGTCAAGTGTCGGCTCTGACCAGAAGTCAAACACCACAGCAGGGCCAGCCATGTGTTTGGCCTGGCTCACTGAAGGTCATCAGTCACAGTGAGGAGCAGGAGAAAGAAGGAATGATCCAAAACCTCACCCAAGCTGGAAGACGGAGAGAACGTTTTTAAAAAAAGCTTCCTGAGGGGGGATTTAATAACTGGGTGCAGAAAATTCTCATAGGTCCACTTGGATTTAAACACACACTGTGCTTAATAGTTGTACTTTATTTCAAAGTTAGTGAAGCTTCCAACAAATGTTAATTTATAGATATTGCAACTTGAGGTAAATTTTACATTTACTGTGCAACATGTGCCTCATTCAGCTCTGTAGAACTGACAAATTTCCCACTCACAGATCTAAAAGAGGAACCAGGAGAGGTGGGTTTATTTTCCAAAAACCTCTTCCATTACCATCTGAGAACCAAACATAAATCATTTAACTGGAAAGCAGATCAACCCCTGGCTTAAGATAAGAACTGTAAATGTTAACCAGTTAGGTATAACTCCAATCTGTTCTCCTGCTGAATAATCCTGGCTGCAGCAGGAGTTGAAACATTTTACAGATGAGAAAAAATGTTTATTCATCCTGATATTTCTCCTTTGCTGTCTCTCTTAAAAGATTCTGTTGTTGTGCTGAATCATCGCAGTGTTGGCAGATGGTGGCACACTTTCACTCACTAGATCTGGGTCATTGATTTGTCCCAGATTGGGATTAAAAGAGGATTATGTATTGGTAATCTTTATGCACAAAATTACAAATTTATGAAACGTTCTCTGACTGCTGTAGCTGTTAACGTTATGGATTACATTTCATTCATAAGCAAAGCTATTGCAGACATGAGAGAGGTCTGTATTTTCATCAGCCAGTAAAGCTTAAAAGTTTATTTAAGCACCTTTTCACACACGGAGAGGATAAAATGACACAAGTTTAGTTGTACAACAGCTTTCAGCAGCAAGCAAGAACATTTGCTTTGATTCACGTTGAACATTAACAGAGTTTATGGAAAAATGTATACTAATTAAATTCTTCAAATTAAGTACGTTTACATACAGTCAAAATTATGTTGCTGTTCTTTCAATAATTCTTTCCACACTTAAAATGCTCCTTTAATAATGTTTGTATTTACCATACAAGAAGATCATTTATTCTGAATTGAATTTTGACTCGGCACTAACTGAACCGAAGAATAACAGAAATCCATGTAACTGCTGGTGAAAAGTAAGCAACTGACCTGGAAATAATTAAAACAGTTTGATCAAACAGTCCTTTGCAGTACTCTCTCCTTCACACCGGGTCAGCTAATTAGACTGGATATGACCATTTTCTAATCACTTTGGAAGCTCTGCGGTAAAAAAAAAAATATTCAGAAAACAACATGCTTCTAACAATGCCATGAAAAGGAAAACTGTGGACGGATTTTACATTCTATGAGTGGCAGCTTTAAGCACTTTTTAAAACTGAACACATGTGGCTCTGCAGTGTGTCCTCAGAGGGTTTGGACTCACTCGGTGCATTGGCTTTAAAAGAAAAGGAGAAGAATTTGGGATGCTCCATTAAACAATAAGATCATAACTGATACCTAATGTCATTTTCTTTATCTCAGGAAGGAAAGTGAGTTTTTAACCTAAAACAAAGATTAATCTTGTTTTACTCTACAAACAAACAATATTAAGCGGTTTTCCTTAGTTATAACACATGCTGTTAATATCTAGTTTTACCCCATCTGGCTGTAAAACCTTCAGTGAGGAGCGTCCTATCATCTACAGTACTATCTCTTATCAGTCTGAGGAAAGTTTGCTCCACTCCTCATTTTCAGCTGTGAGGTGTTTGGGGGGATTCTTGCATGTACGGCCCGTTTTAAGTTACCCTACAACATCTCAACAAGATCAAGATCTGGGCTTTGACTAGAGCCATGACTTTCCATTTCTTCATTCTCAGCCAGTCCTTGGTGGATCCATTGGTACGTTTTGAGCCATTGTCATGTTGAAGGGTCCAGTTCTGGTTTAGTTTTCAGTTTTTACAAATGGTCTCACATTTTCCTCAATCACCCTCTGATACACGGTAGAATTCATGGTCCTGCTTCAGCAAAACATCCCCAAAACCATGACACTTCCACCTCCGAGCTTTACAGTTGGTATGATGTTCTTTTCCTGGATTACCATATCTGGTTTATCTCCAACATGTCCTCTGTTCTGGTGTCCAAAAAATTAACTGTTTCTCCTCCAGAGGGAGGCAGGAAGGGCAGGTGGGCTGCGGGGATAGGGTCAGACCCGTGGTCAGGTCCGAGGCAGCCATGGCAAAAGGCATGCAAGTCCTAGCCATAATGTAGCCCACCATTCTTTTTGATTTCATTTTTCTAAAATTCAGTGCTCTTTTTTATTTTTTATTATTTATTATTTAGTTACCATGACCTGTCCAGCAGAGTATCTGAGAATTGTTGAGTTCAAAGAAAAAGCCCAACACATTTACTTTCACAAGTGGAGCATCACAGCTAACGCTATAATGCTCCGCTTGATAAATATAAAATAAACTTTATTATAAACTTCTTTGGGAATATTTCAATTGTTATGGACACGGAGACTGAAATGAAAAGGAAAAAAGAAGCTCAAAAAAGAGAGAAATGGGGGAAAAAGGGGAGAAAAGGAGGAAAGAGTGGAGGAGAGAAAGAAGGATGAAGAGAATACAACATTACACCCTGCTTGCTTATACACCTGCAGCTGTATTATTATTATTTTTTTTTTTTAACAAAATAGTACACGGTAATTCTGAATGTAAAATGTACTCAATGAGAGGTGTAGCCCAAAATATGCAACAGCGAGTGAGAGGACCCACAGGCCTGCTCCATGGTCCCTGGACGGACACTGAGGAGATCCGAGCCACAGACATCTAAAGGCCCCCCAAAGCACAGGAACCCCAGGAGAACCACCGCCGGGACTACCGCAACCCCCCCAGAGAAGAGCAGTGGAGAGTCCCAGGGGAACCACCCAGCAGCGACAGTGCAGAAGTCTCAGGGAGTCGCAGCGACGAGTCCACAGGCCCCGCCGGCAGCCGTCCACGCCCGAGCAGATCCAGCCATGGACCCAGAGGCCCAAGACCCCGGTACACACCACCCCCCAAGCCAGGCCCCGGCAAGCAGCCACCGGGATTGAGCCAGCACACACCAAAGCACCCGGCCCCGGACACCGAGGACCACAAGTACACCAGCGGGCAGAGACTCCAACCACCGGCAGGCGGTGTGGTGGGGAAGGAGCTGCTTTCTTTTCTTAATGGCAGTGTTGAGCCAGCCCCTGTGTGCATATTAATCATTTTTCAGCGTTGCTAGTTCAGGGAAAACTTTGAGAACTGGCCTTAAATAAACCCCAATTCTGGCAGAGTAAGTGTGCACCCACTCTGGGAAAACGCTGCTGGGAATGATAATCTGATGTAAAGTAGGCTGTCTTGGCTTCCATCAGCAGAAACCTGGGACTATAATCTGTCAGTTTTGGATATAAAGTTAAAGACAACCATAATTCTTCTTTAACAGTTTTGATGATGTTTAAAGCTTGAGGGGAAATTGGTGAACTGTTTGCATTTTGTCAGTATAGGCCACACTGGGCTAATATATGTCACCATTGTTCTCACTGTTTTTTGGCTTTTCTTACAGCATAAATTACATTATGGTCCATAACCTCCTTAGAAAAGGAGGCTATGGACCATAATGTAAATGCTGATTTATACCCAGGTGGGGTAATTCAACCCAGGGATAAACGAGGCTTCATAAAGGTGAAATCCTATAAATTAATGAATATATCAATCAAGGAATAATCTTTAAGTTGTTTGTTGTTGTTCCCATGTGCCAGTGACTGTTCAGCTGCTCTAATCACTTCAAGTCTGGCAAACTTATTTTTGCTGGGTTTCCTTAGATAGAAACACTTTTTATCCAATTTGAATAAAAACCTAACTCCGACTGCACTGTTCAATTGTTAGGATTAATTGGAATGTATGTACCTGACTGTTGTGAAGTGCCTTGAGACGACATGTGTTGTGAATTGGCGCTATATAAATAAAACTGAATTGAATTGAATTGAAAAAAATAAACTCCAAAAATGCTCAGATTTTGTTGTGAAAACCTTTATGTTAATCTTTTTTTGCGAAATGTTTTATTTTAAATATTTTCATAGATTGAACTAAAAATAATAATTTATGTGTCATGAGGACCAGTTTAAAATTTGCTTCATGTTGCACTTTTGCAACAAAAACCCCCACATGAAGCAGGTCAGAAGGTAGGACCAGGTCAGACTGTAAGGAACTTTTTTTTTTAATCTTTTGTTTGATGTTCTGTAAAGCTCTTTGGATTGACTTGTGTAAGAATGGTTCTGCATAAATAAACTTGCCTTGCCTATATATCCTTCTGAGACCTGCAAAACAACCACATCATCTACCGTGACTGCCAAGAAGGATCTGGAAGTGGACAGACTGACATTGGGTCCACCCAAGCCAGCTAGCTGCACCATGACTGCACATGGAACATAATACAAAGTATGTTATTCATCACACTCTAAGGAACAAGGTGTGTTGTGGCAACTAAACAAGGAAAGAATAAAATGCAGCACCAAATGCAGATTTGCCCAAGTTACAAAATTAGATCCTCTGTTTTGTTTGTGGAATATGTAGAATGTTTAATGTCTGCATCAATGGATTTGTGCATCATCTCTTACACTACTGAGCTGATGTTTCACATAACATATTCAACAGCAACAGAACATGTTGCTTACAGAAAGCGGACATAAATAAATAAAATTTAAACCTTCAAAGGAAAATGTAAATACTTCTGAAGACAATCATTCTCTTCTCCACCACTTGTTTCTGTCACAGCCTGCAGGCTCCCATCCATCCTGGCTTGTGGATCATTAGAGTCATAAAAACATGTGACCAACAAGTTCACTACACAGAAACAGTTATTATTTTATTGCACCTTTTAAAGACTTTTAGTGGAATCCTCCAATGGAAAGTCTGCATCTTTGAATCCTGCTGTTTTGTGGCTGAGAGGGAAAAACACCTTTGGCCATTCACTTCTTCAGTTCTCTGCTCATCTCTGGTGCACCTGTAAACCCACAGCTGAAATCACTCCCTGCCTGCAGCAGGCTCCAGCGCAGTAACAACAGCAACAGGGAGTAGCAGAAACAACTACAGCCCTATCACGAAACACCTGAAGCGCCTTTTTGCCAACACTGTGTGTGGTGAAAGGATCAGAGCGATGCTGTTATGGCCCGGAATCTGTTTATGTGACCAGCCAGCAGCAGGATTTACAAACATGAACAAGACTCTGACATCATTTCCTGAGCAAGAAAGTGAGATATATGAATTTGAAGGATTTGCTCGGATCAACTTCGTCCACCATTATTGTTTCGTTAATTTATCAGAAGTGTTCTGATCTGGTGATTTGAGGTTCTTCCAAAATATAAACAAATTACCCAAAACAAAATAAAATGTATATCTTATCAATAAACGTTAGCTTATTTTCTCACTTTGTCCCTTTATACTTATTTATCATTTGCTTAAAAATATTAACTATCCTTGGATGGAGAACATACATGATGAAGAACCTACATGCAGTTTATTCATCAAACACGTGACGTTGCAGTCGATCAAAGAACAGAACATAATGTTGAGTTTATTTGAATTTTTTTTTCTGATATTTTTGGTTTTTGTTGTTTTTGTTCTTCTAAAGTAAAATGTGGAAAAGATAAGAACCATCAATCTGAGCATGAAGACATGAATTAACTGTCTTCTTTTCCAGGCTATTCCTACATAAAGTATGGTGTAAATCTGCAGACCACATGGTCAATAAATACTTCTGCATAAACTACATGGGTACAAAGGATGAGCTGAGTGCTGCTCATTATCCCTGTTTTAGATTACACATAGAGGTATGAAGAGGGATGAGGTTTGATATACAGACCTTAGGCATTCCCTAAGGTTTGCAAAAATTTTGAATTTTTTCTTCTGCTATGCTGAAACAAATTACAGTAGGCTGATTCTTCCCAGACTTCTTCTTGATTTATAGGCCTAAAATAGCTTTGTTTTTTTTTTCTTCTTTTTCTGTGATGAGTTGTGTACAAGGCTCATTGTTTAGAAGAATGACATGAAAAGTACAGTACAGACCAAAGGTTTGGACACACCTTCTCATTCAAAGAGTTGTCTTTATTTTCATGACTATGAATATTGTAGCTTCACACTGAAGGCATCAAAACTATGAATTAACACATGTGGAATTAT
>JAHUTJ010067237.1:0-17373 GCA_036250325.1 Characodon lateralis
GCCAGCGCACCGCTGACCGGGGGTTGAGCTGCGATGAACCCCGAGAGAACAGCTGACTCCCGGCACGTTGTTTTCAAGCTCCTGCTGGGTTTCCCCGATGGATGGAAGTTAAACACAGATATAATTCGGTCAAATGATATCTAATGTTGATGTTTGGTTTTATTTTTATGCTCTACAAATAAACTGATTTAAACGTTGTTCCTAAAGTTAATATGTTAGTGTTTAAATTGTTACATTTTTACAAATAGATTTACACATAGATTTTTATATATTTTTTTTATATGAACACAAAACTTTAACAATTTAAATGGCTGAATAATGAACAAGATTATAAAACAAGAAAATAAGCCATTAGGGCTCCATTTGTTCAGCTTCACAGCTCTGTGCTTCATGCTATCACTGTTGCTAGGCAACATAAGTTACGCTGAGGTAAAGGCAGGAAACGCAGACCTACGTAACACCGGCCGCACCATGCTGATCTGGCATGTTTAGCTAATAGCTACAGGTAGCAGAAGTGTTGCTGTTTGACCATCATTTGTTTCCATGATTTCTTATAGACGCTCATTGGACTTAATGATGGACATCCGCTAAGCTCATGTAGCTGCACTGCTGCAGCTCAACATGCCGTAAAGGAAGTTTAACCTGATGTCAAACGTAAATCCATGAATCTGTGTTTGATTAATCTAAGGCTATCCTCAAGGACCCGGATGTGTGACACAAAAAATGAATTTTAGAACTGAAAGTGGAAGTAGGCAAACTGAATTTTCAAAACAACGTAACACATTTTCAATGCAAATTAATTCAGTTTCAAACCATTAAATTCAGTTTTCAAACCAATAAATTCAGTTTCAAACCATTAAATTCAGTTTCAAATCAATGAATTCAGTTTCAAATCATTAAATTCAGTTTTCAAACCAATAAATTCAGTTTCAAATCATTAAATTCAGTTTCAATTAAGTGAAATTCATTTAAAACCAATGCATTTAATTTCATATTACACAAATACAGATTCAGTCTGAGAAATTCAAATTCAGTTTCTGATGGCACAAGTTTCTTCCCATACCCAGACTGTATCACAGATAAGTGATTTGATGGTCCTGATTAGGTCCTATGTCATGGAAAAAATGAGGCCCAAATTAAACTGGTCTGTTTGGGCCGTGTGGATGCCCATCCTTCCCTCCAAGAGGCACCAACCTGTAAAAACAGTGAACCACAACATCAACTGATTTTAGTTTTGCAGAAGAAAAGAAGAAATAAACAGCAGATGGAGGTATGGATGTCAAAACAGAGAATCTTAAAAGGGAGAAGAGAAAAAAAACATGATAGGTGGAGAAGCAGAGCTCATGTGTTTGGAAACGTGTCCATCCACGCTGACAGCATGTGACTCTGCAAGCCTGAGAGCAGAGCGCAGCAGTGGACACTGTGTCTTTTTGTCTTTCAACCTTTTTAATGGCTGCAAACTCTGATCCTCTGCAGACTTAGTGTAACCTCAGGTTTGTAGAATTGTGTGCAGGGTTGATGAAATCCACCCAGATTGTAATCAAACCAGGTAACTCATATTTATTTAATCGATGGAGGCATCTGCTTAATGTCTGCAGGATGATGTTTTGGCTTCTTTGCATAATGTTACCTCACATTATAAACATTCACACTGACTCAGACAGGAGGGATATTATGTGACAACCAAAGAAAAGGTAGAAATTAGGTTGAGGTGCTTGGAAAATGATGGAAATTGTTACATTATAAATGTAATTATTTGGTTATTTCTTTACATTTTTTGTCATTTTTCATCTTTAAAGTGGTTTTCTTCAGTAGTTCTTCAGGCTTCATAAAGATCTAACATTTTTCTTTAGTTTTTCTTCTGCTGCTCTCCAGATTAGGCCTTGACTATTTTCTGAGGAATGTTTTTGTCTCCAAACTCTAATGGATCAAACACCTGACTGGTTCTTTCTGTGCAATGCTGATTATGTCTCTCCCTGTTGCCTCCTGCCTACAGACATTCATCATCCTCAGATTGTCACTTTGCTGCTTCTTGTTTAGTACGGTTCACTGCATGCTCGGCCGCCTGCAGGTTTACTGGTGGTTCCTAGAGTCTCTAGAAGTAGAATGGGAGGCAGATCCTTTAGTTATCAGGCTCCTCTCCTGTGGAACCAGCTCCCAGTTTTAGTCTGTGATCAGACACCCTGTCTACTTTTAAGGCTAGGCTTAAAACTTTCCTTTTTGATAAAGCTTATAGTTAGAGTGGCTTAGGTTATCCTGAGCTATCTCTGTAGTTATGCTGCTATAGGCTTAGAGTGACCCATTTTTCTTTACTCTGCTACTTTCTCCTACTACTCTCCATTTAGGCATTATCTATAGTTATTTATATTTTGAGAGATATCTGTCCCATTTTATTCTCTCTATGAGTGGACTGATCTGATTAAATGTTTCTGCATATGAAATGGTTCTTTTTGTCTTGAGAGATCAATAAACAGACATTGAATTGCTTTTGCTCATTTGCTTCTCAACATCTGATCAGGATGCATCCTGGATGCCTCCCTTAGGAGGTTTTCCAAGCACCAGAAGGAGACCCAGGGCCAGATCCAGAACCAGCTGGAGGAACTATCTCTTCTGGCTTGGGCACTTTTTGGGATCCCCGAGAATGAGCTGGAGAGGGATGTCTGGGTTTTCCTCCTTGACCTGTTACTCTAGCAACCCGACCTTTGATGAGCAGAAGTCCATTGAAGGATGAATATTTTCAGCATTAACATTTTGCAAAGAGTCACTGATCCAAACACATTCTAACAGCTTAGTTGCACAATGCTTTCCCAAAACTATTGTGATTAATTAGCAAAAAGTGTGAAATCCTTATTTTCACAGTGCTAAAATCGAAATTCACACTTTGTTACTGACTTGATTTCAGCAAAGCAGCCAAATTAATAATTTACCAACTGCACAAGAAATCATCACTTGCCAAATGACTTTTCATTTCTTCGTTCTGTTAATACATTTTTAGACTAATTAATCTGCACCACTGCATCTAAACAGTCAGTAATCCAGCACCATATGCCTGCATGCATCCCCTTCCCTCCCACCTCACTTAATGGACTCGCAGCACATTAAAGGCTCCAGAAATACACTGAAGCCATCAGCCACTTGTTTCACCCGAAGCCCTTGCAACGTGTGTGGGCATTTGAGTGTATGGAGAATGTGGCAATGTTTTAATGCAGTGTGTGGGATGGGAAGATGAACTACCCTAAACCTCACCATCGCTCACCTGCTGGAGATGATGAGCGAGTAGGTGGAGAGTCAGCGGGAAAAGCTGAGTGAGGCAGAATGTGCATGCCACTGTTTTCCAGTAACAACTGCAAAGCTCATTCAGCTTATTATCTACTCACTCATATAACAAGAAAAACATCTCATGTCTTTGTGAAGATTAGCCTACTTTCTGAATCAACCCGTTGTTGAAAAATTTCCCCTGAAATTAGAGCTTGGCAAAATATTCCTCATCTCCTCATCAGCTCTGATTCCATGCTTGCAGCAAATAAAAACATTATTTGATGCCCAAGAAACAAGTCTGAAGATCCATCGGTCCATCTGTTCTTCTGCTTATCCAAGGTTTAAGGTAGTTGTCTCCTCAGCAACACTCTCCAGCTCCTCCTCGGGGCTCTCCCAGGTGATCCATGCACAAAAAAGGTTCCTCTAGCAAGTTCTGATTAAACCCTAGAGTCTTTTAGTTGGGATGTGCCAGGAAAATCTCCAAACTGTCGAGCTAATTAGGTATCTTAACAGAGGTCTCAAACCACCTTAGCTTCTCTTCAATGCAGAGGAAATGTGTTTCCTCTAAAGAGAGGCTTGGCCTTAAATATCTGTGAACCACTGTCTTAGAGTAAGCTTACAAAGGAAGATTGAGATGTGTGAAATTGGAACCACCACCCAGTTTTGTCAGTCCAAAGGTATTGTACTAGTCTTCTATGTGACATTAAATATAAATTATTCAATTTCAATCTGTCTGAGCTGAACGTAGCACCAGTTGTATTAGCGAGTGAGCTTGCAGAATGTTAACCATCACTGCATGCTTCTCAGACAGTGTTTTCCACACACACACATTGAGCTGGAATGCCTTTATGGAAGGTTTGGCTTTTCCTAAACCAAAAATACACCTGCAAAAGAACCAGACATGGATTAAACTGTGCTGAATGTTTGCTTGCTCCAATCTTGGTTACAAACGTAAGCTTATTACCAGCAGAACAGCCTAACACTAAGCTTATGAAACCAAAGGGCATTTTGGGCTTTATGGGTCTGCAGCTTACCTGTGAGGATAACGATGAGGGAAACAGACAAACATAGATATGCAAACAACAAACCCAAACTTGTAAAAACGGGATTAAGTAACATTACACAGCTTGCTGCGCTGCTAGAAATGCTGTTGATTTAGGAGCGCAGTTGTCCAGACAGAATACAAGTCAACAGGTTGCCTTCATTTTAAATTGTAGCTAAATTTAACACCAGTAATGTTCTAACAGTGCTGAAACCATAAAGTGGAACTAATACGTATTTATAAAAGATACTGAAACCTAAGGAACAAACACTAAAACCTAGAGTCTCTAATTCATCCCAGAGGACTTCTGTCAGGTTAAGGTCAGTCAAGTTATCCATGTTTTTATGGACCTTTATGGATCTTGCACCCTTGCACTAATGTGCAATCATTCTGGAACAGGAAGGGGCCATCTCCAAACTTCTCCCTCTAAATTGGGATTAAATGTTTATCTAAAATGTCTTAGTATGCTGAAGCATTAAGGGTCTGTTAACTGGAACTAAGTGGCCCGAGCCCAACTTCTGAAGAACAGCCATCATCACAATCTCCTCTGGGTCTGGAAAGTATTGTTGTCCTGGCAGCATTCAAACCCAGTTCTGGCCATTAGATTGCCAGACAGAGATGCACGATTACTCACCCTGAAGAACATGTCTCCACTGCTCCAGAGTTCAATAGCAGCGTGATTTACGCCACTCCATCCAACGCTTTGCATTGCACTTGGTGATGTAAGGTTTGGAGGCCATGGAAACCCATTCCATGAAGTTCCTTACACACTGTTCTGGAGATATTCAGAAGGCCTCATGACGTTTGGAGGTCTGCAACTATAGACTCTCTGCACAGTGTTCCTCAGCATCCGCTGACACTGTTCTATGGTTTCATTCATACTAGAGAATATTGATATAAAACTATATGAGCAGGCCTGCCAGTTTTATCCCAGCTAGGCACTTCCAAGTTAAACCTCAGATTCATACAGTCTATTTAGCATGTAGCATCCATTTTAGGTGATCATATGAAATCCCTTCATCCGGCTGGATGTCCCCTCCTTCCTAGCAGGAATATTGAGTCCTGGGAGGTTTGTGTCAACACAAAAGAAGTACTCTGCTGTTACTAGAGAAGGATAACCACCCCAATCCCTGGAATTGCTTTACAAAGTGTTACATAACACTGTGTTGACAAATCAGGATCATTTCAGCAGAAGCTACAGATGGCTCAGAGTCTCTGCTGCTGGATTAATGCAGTAAACTTCATACTTTTATTTCATCTCCTTCTGGTGAAGAAATACTATCAGAGATTCATCCTGACCAGTTTATTGCATCAGGTCAGGCTGTTGGTGATTTGTTCTTTACTCACAGTGAACTAATGTGTTTTAGATTGTATTTTTTTCTGTGCTCCGACACTTAGGTTACATTCTTACAACAGGCAGACCATGTGGCCCAATATGCAACCCACATCCGACATTTTCGATTGGGAAATTGCTTGACCTCCAAAAAAAACCGGAATTGTGACGCTTTCATTTGTGAGAATAAATCAGATACATATACAATGTTTTTCAAGGAATCGGCAGTCTGAAAGGTCATGTCCCATTTCATCCGACTTTCACGTCGTGCTCCGACTAGCATCTACACAAACTCCTCTCAGAAGTAGCATCACTGCTCCACTTGTTAATAGCTGTGCTCTCTTTTTTCTTAATTAAGCATCTGTGTGAATATAGCCTTAGTCAGCACACGCTCTTGTTTTGACAAAAGCTTTAACCATAATGTAGGCAACTCCCACATTACAGGAACTGTTCATGGAGGCTCTTTTACTATTTGCCCTAGAAAAGAAATCTATCACATAGCGATGTTGGAATCTTACAAAGCGAGCTGAAAGAGCTCATAAACTGCATGTACAGGGCACGTGCTGGTGCTCCTAATGATAACATATTTCATTAATATTCATGCATAATCACAACATCTTAAGTTTACTCTTTTGGTAAAAAAAATGCCCAAATTAAGACCGTATGAGGTTATGGAAGTCTGTTGGATGATTGTGTTTACACAACTAAGATGCTTTGTTCATCCATCTTCTACTACCCAGCGAGGTCATGGGGAAAACGCGTTCAGCAGAGATCTCTAGACCTCCCTCTACTTAGCTTCGTCCTCCAGCTCACCTGGATGGACTTCAAGGTGTTCAGAGGGATTCTTTTAAGCAAGGCCTTTCCCTAGTCGGCTCAGTCAGACAAGTCAGAAACTCTTCCCTAAGAGCGTCCAGATGGCATCCTTAATGGATTTGTGAACCACCTCAACCTGCTTTTTTCATGCTGAAGAGCAGAGGCTTTAAGCTGAGCTTCACCAGATGGCCCAGCATCACATCTCTAAATGTGAATCCAGCCGTCCTGGAGCAGGTGCTGATTTTAGCAGCTTTTATTCATGATCCCATTATTTGATCATTACCTACAGACCAATACTGCACATCCACCATCTCTCATTTCTACCCTGAACAAGAACCTGAGATAAACCCCTTCAACCCAATCCTTATTTCAAGGTGGCAGTAGAGTCTAGGATGATCTGCAAAGACTTGGAGGTTCATCCTGGTAGCTGGAGATTCAGCTTAAAACTACTCCAATGCCTACTGAAGCTGTCTGCTCACTGAGGCAAACAATACGACAATAAATTCCCCAGATATCATGCTTGCTTTTTAAATTACACTCTTGTGCAGAAACAACCATGAACGCTTCTTCTGCAGGAAGGTCCAGGATGAGACTAGAGGGAAGACGTGATCTGTTAGGCAGGAAATTTTGAATTTTAAATTAAAAGATAAATGTGATTTTGAAGACTGCGTGTCTTCTTAGCTTTGAGGGTGATGATCTTTGAGGAGAGAGTATATGTTGGCAGAGAGTAATGGCGGCACCAGAGTGTCCTTATTTTTCCCGACCTATTTCCAGCCTTTTCAGAGTTGTGGTGTGATTGGTGGAGAGCAAACAGGCAGGTGAGTGTTTTTGATGTAAGCCCTGGTGAGTGACATCCAGGAGGGCAGCCAGTGGAGCAGAGAGGAGTACTAGACGATCTTCAGCGAAGAGAAGGTTTGTTGCTGAGGAAATGATGGAGAGAGAAGAAAGGATAAGTAACTTGACCTAGAAGAGAATCTCCAGCAGCAAGTGAGCTTGATCGAGTTTGTAGAGACAATCTGCTGATCCTCCTCTTGCACCAGATGCCTGAAGGTGCCACATGATGTGTTCAAACAGTTATATGCAAGTATGATCCTCATTAAAATGTCCAGCCATCAGGAAGGAAACAGGTCCTTTGTCTCAGAGATGAACGGGTTATGGTGTGGAATATGCGAATCAACCACAGAACAAAGGCTGGAAAGCTGGTGAAGATGCTGCTTAAGCTGGTAAGAGAGCATCATCACTAGGCTAGAAGGTCACTCAGAAAAGAAGAAGCCAACAATCACAAAGCAACATAAAAAACCAGATCCTTGTTGATGATTCTAAAGTTGAAGTTTTTGGCTATAATGGCCATTACTACATTTGGAGGAAAAAAAGGGAGAAGACTGAAAGCCTGAGTACACCAACCACATCATGATATGTGGATGTTTATCTGCAGGAGAGACTGGTGCTCTTCACAAAATCATGAAGAAAGAACTTTATGTGGAAATGTTGAGGTAACATCTCACAACATCAGCCGAGATGTTAAAACTTGGGTCCCTAAGCATAGCAGAAATCTAGCTACAAAGTGGACAGGGCCATGTTTTGGAGTGGCCATCACAACGCCCTAATCTCAGGGCCATGGAAAATGTGTGTAACCAGTTCTGTCAGGAGGAATGGGCCAAAATTCCAGCAAGTTATTCAATTTAAAGGCAGTTCTATCAAATACATATAGAAAAGTCTTTCTCTGAATTTTCTGGTACTCAGCAAATAGGAAATATTGTTGGTTATCCTGAGGAAACCTAACAATGTAATGTTCTGATGTAATGTCAGAAAGTGAAATAAAGAAGATTATTTGTCTGTGGCCATTTTATCCAAAGGAGGCCAAATAATAAACTGCCAGTGTTCTAATACTAATGGGTGACATATGCTCTCTCATCTGTGGGTGAATATGTCCTTCTTAGAAGCTGAGGGTTATTAAACTGAGAACCGTTAGTACAGTATGTGTCGTTAAAAACTAAAAGAAGAAATTGTGACGTGTAAGCTGAACAAAACCCGTATTGAATGAAAGCGGTCAGCTGAACAGACCAACATACCCTTGAATCACTGAGTTAGTCAAGGACATACAGGAAAAGAAGCACAAATTAAAAGAACATCAGTTCTGCGAAAATGTGATTGCGGGACGTTTGTGTGGAAATTGGGATTACTCGTTTTGATAAAAGGGTAATCAGAGCTATTCTGGTGGATTTTAGTTTGAAACCAGAAGTAAAGAAGCCAACAGTGTAAAAACTGTGGGTCTACGAGTAGGAATAGATCTTGTTTTAGATGGAGCTCGGGAATAGAAAAAAAAACAGACAAAATCCTGAGGTTTACTTTATTATAAATCCT
Organism: Characodon lateralis; assembly: GCA_036250325.1. Taxonomy (NCBI): domain Eukaryota; kingdom Metazoa; phylum Chordata; class Actinopteri; order Cyprinodontiformes; family Goodeidae; genus Characodon; species Characodon lateralis. The sequence goes on from JAHUTJ010067237.1 coordinate 8,811, forward strand.
TCAGAAACTCCCACTGGAAATATATACATGATGAAGTCTGATGCTGAAAAGTGGGACAGTAACAGGACGACACTCTTAAACAGCAACATTTCTGAGTGCATGTCTAGACTTCCACAAAAAATGAGGCTGGGGAATGAAATCTGATCTGAGTGAGACACCAAAGAAAGGAAAAGCACTGACAGGGAAGTTTGGGGAATGACCAGAGGATTCCATAATGTGCTAAAAGAGGAACAATAACAACTCTTTATTCATGACGAGCACATGATGCTAGAATCCACTTGGTATTTTGGTGAAACCCACCTTTTAATAAACAGCTGGAAGACCTAAATCCTGCACAACATTAAAACCACCATTTTGTCCCCCCTAAAGCAACAAAATGAACTGTGCTCAGTTGATGCGTGAACACTTATCTCGGGTCACAAGACGTTGGTACCAGATCATTTAGGTCCTTTTAGCTGGATCAGAGATCAACCAAAACTAAAAACATGCCCAAGCTTTTCTGTGCTCTGTTTTTACAGTATATCCTTTATTCTGGCAACAATTTTAAGGCTGATTCAGTTACTGTTCTTGTATGCTTGGTGATCTGTAGCCTTATTGAGTCCAGCTGAGTGCTGATTTCCAACCTTGTCAACATTTTTGGCCCAAAAAAAGGACTCTTGTCTTTTCTGCATTCAGCTGGAGGAGGTTCTGACCCATAACGGTCATATGGTGAAAGATTTATCCAGCTGTGCGTAATCATCATATCCTCAGAGGTCGCAGTAGCCCATAATCTGAGCTAGAGGTAGCATACAGTTATTGAATCAAAATGCCCTGAGAATTGAGCCTGGAGAAACCCCTCATGTGATCCTTGTGTCCTTTAGATTTAGAAATACCAATTGACACAAGTTACTATCAGACTGCTGAATAAGACCAAAACGAATTGGGACAGTACCAGACCCCATGGTTCCCCCAACCATGGCGTCTGGTACTGTCCTGATGGTACCATCGGATGGTACCCGATGGTACTTTGCAGTAATCCGTCATCCTGAGGGAACATGTATAGTATGTCCTGAACCTGGTTAATTTGGTATTTAGAGTACATATCCTGCTTGAAGATGACACCAAGGTTATAAACATTAGCCATGGAGGCCAATTTAATGCCGTTCTCAGTCAGTGACTAAAGATGTTGGTGTTCAGAGGTTTTAGTCCAAAGATAAAAGCATCAATCTCATCTAAAAGCAGAACATAAAAGTCATCCAGGCTTTTTATAATTCCAAGGCCTGCTTGGTGTTATAATTTGAAGGTGTTTGGGTTTCGGGGCCTTTTCTGATTATGTTCTTCAGATTATGTTTTGGATCTTGTTTCTGATCATATTTCAGGTGGTGCTTTAGTTCTTTCCTAAGGTTTTGATTCTCATGATTCTTGTATTCTGTTCTGAGTGCATTTAAGTTTATATTCTGTAACAGCTATGTTTCTTAGGTTTGATTATGCCCTTTTATTCCTGTTTTAGTGCCAGCCAAGTTTTGTGTTCAGTCCTGCCACAGCCTTTAATCAGCTTCACCTGCTCCACCTGATCAGCCTCGCTGCTTTTGCCTTTGCCAGGGTCTATATATACTCTTCAGTTCTGTTTGTTCCTTGCTGGTTTATTCTGTTCTGCTCCCTTCATGCCAAGTCTGCCGTCCATGTCTCTCCATGCTGGTTTACCTAGCCAAGCTTAGCCAATCCATATCCATGCCTGCAACTGCTTCCACCTGCCTGCCTGTAAGATTTTGTTTACTTAATAAACCTTTTGAGTTTCTCTGATCTGCTCCTGCCTGTCTGCATTTGGGAACATACTCCAAGAGCTGTTCTCAACACTTGTAGTGTAACTAACTGATTGGATTCATCAGCTTTTATACATAAATATATCTGAGCATCAGCCTAAAAGAGAAAATGTACTGTTGCCTTGCTGCAGTATGGTCCTGGGTTTGAATCCCCACCTGGAGTCTTTCTGCATGGAGTTTGCATGTTCTCCTGCTCGGGTTCTCTCCAGGGACCTGAGAGAACCCAAGAACAGGAGGATAGAGCTACATTTCCAGAGTCTGATCCTCCTGAAACGTTTCACAAAGTCTGTCTTTTTTAAGCTTGTTTTTCAGCTTGTTTCAGCATAATTATTAAAAACAAACAAATGGGCAGAGCCAAACGAGGAGTTTAAACTATGACTCAGCCACTACTACACTGGAAAGCATGAGTCTCCATGTGTCACAGCCTGCACTGAAAGAGCTGTGCCCAGACAACACCCGTTGGCTGAAAATAGGTCAAAGATTCACGTCATCTCTGGATGTGGGAACGCTTTGGATTAGTACCTTTTTCCTGTGTTTGCAGTAAATCGCCATGGTGACGGGGAGCCCTGTCGTTCAGATTTTAAATGGACCTTACATACACACAAAGTTCATGCTACAATAAGGAAGTGTGCCAACACAGGGGAGACAACGTGTACCAGCTAGGCGTCAGATCTGCGTCGCTGTCACTAAAAAAGAAATAGTAGAGATGACCCAGAGAACATAGGAGCTGCTTCACAAAGTATTCAAACCTCCTGAACCTTCTCACATTTGGTCCCATTACAAGCATAACATTTAGTGCATTTCATTGGGATTTTGTATGAACTTTAACACATTTTTTTTTTAATTTTCAAAACAGTTTACAAATAAAACCCTGGAAGGTGTAGTATGTGTTAGTATTCAGCCCCCCTGAGCCAATATTTTAAAGAACAACCTTTCTCTGTCTTTACAGCGGCAGAACTTCTGGGAGTCTCTACCATCTTTGAACATCTACAAACAGCTCAACCTCAGTCAGACCGGCTGCAGAACATTTATTCACATCAACTCTTACCACAGGTGAACCTCCACCCCAGTCTCACGTTTTCTGCAGCCTCTAACAGGTTTTCTTCCAGGCCTGTCCTGGATTTAGCTCCATCCATTTTCTCATCAACTCTTCTGTGTTCCTGCTGGAGAAGAGCATGCCCGCAGCATTATGCTGCCACCACCATGTTTGGTGTTGGATTGTTTGCTCAGAGTGAGCTGTTGATCTCTGAATATATTTGTGCCATCGCCATCCCAGAAATAATTAGATTTTGAGGCCGACTTCAAGTTTACCTCTTGATCAGGAGCCTCCACTACTGTAACTCTTTTCATTTGTCCGTGCCGGCCTTGAGTAAATCGACTGCAGTTGATGACAGTATATTTGCTCGACCATTGCCTCACATTAATTCAGTATTAGCTGGGATAAGGCTTTCTTTCAAGGAACCAGCTGTAAATAAATGAATAGTGCAGGTTGCGTTATTTCTGACTTATTGATTTGGTAGATTCAGGTGAGACTCCAAAGCCCAGTAGGTGGATTCAGGAAGGAGAGGCTGAGTTCAACTGGTTGTGTTTGCAAGCAGCCATGATGAACTGGAAGTTATTTGTTAGGATTTGTTTGAATGTATAAGATATAACTCTGACATGAGAACTAATCCAACTCTCGGCACCACAGGACTGTCAACATATCTGTCATAATATTCTGATTTTCCTTTTGTATGATCACAAGTCGAGTAACTTATAAACTTGCCTAAGTTAGAAACAATTCAGTTTTAAAAGGCTTTATGTCTTATTATGAAGTTGTGTGTAATCATCATATCCTCAGAGGTTGCAGCATTAGATATATAAAATATAAACATATTTTCGTGGCACTAGTGACCTTTATTCTGTAGCTGGACTGGAAGAAGGGAAGGTCATGCAGCAAATGGCCCGGGGTCAGGAATTGAACCAGGGACCATCAGGCCTGCTTGTGTTTTTGTTATTTTACCTGGTCTAGTCCTTTGTTTTCTGTCTTCCTGCACCCCAAGCCCACAGCTGTTCTGTGTTTTGTCATTGGTTCCCCCTGCTATTCAGCTTTGTATTTAAGCCCATTTGCTTCCGTTGTTCCCCGGCTGGTTCCTTATGTGAGATTATGTCTGATCTCGTGTGTTTGCTGTCTGTGTCCTGTCGTGGATAATAAAGACTCATCTTACCTGAAAACCTCGAGCTTCAGGAGCTCTTCCCTGCATTTTGGTCAATCAAAAAACCAAATTATGACAGAAGGAACCAGCCAATGGGACCAAGCGGATGGAATGGTGAGGGAATTTAAGAGGGGTGAGATTCTGGTCAAATTGTTTACCCACCTTGCTACCTCTCCCAGCTCACCATGGAGAAGGCTGGAAATACCTGGCAGCCTCCAAGACTGGCTCGAGGTGAGGAAGGATTTTTTTCCTGATCCTCGGATCCACTACATCATTAAAGCCGAGCAACAAAGGGCCCTGGGAGAAATCGCAGCTTCAATGAGGAGGCCTCCTGCCCCCTCCTCCGCTCGCCTCTCCACTGAAGCTGGAGGCGGCTTTCCAGCTCATGGTTTAGCTCCTGATCGGCCATTGCTTCCGACTCCTAATCCTGTTTCTGGTCCAGTTCCGGAGGGATTCATGGATGAACCGCCTTCACACCCCATTCCTCTTCCTACTTCTGTTCCGGAGGGGTCCAAAGCCAAGCCGCCCTTACACTCTGTTCTGTCCGTGAGGGGCTCGTGGATGGGCTGCCTCCACTTCCTGCTCCTGTTCCTGGTCCTGTCCCGGAGGGCTCCGAGAATGAACTGCCTCCATCCCTGGTTCCCGTTCTGGCGGAGTTCGTGGATGAGCTGTCTCCACTTCCTGTTTCTGTTCCTGAGGGGTGCGAGGACACACCCTCTCCACCCGCTGTGCCTCGGCGGCTCCGTTGCAGATCTCCACAGCCTCACCGAAGGCCCCAGCGGTTTCTGCCCCTACGTCGCCGGCCTGCTGATCGGCGGATCAGCCGGGGGCGGCCACCGGTCCATCCGCCTGAACTCTGGGTCTGCCGGGGATGGCCTCCAGGCCAGCCGCCTGAACTCTTGCCCTCCTTCTGAGGACACCTCCACCCACCCTGGTCAGATGTTTGTTTTGTTTTTGTTTTGTGGGCATCTGGGATCCGCCCTCAAAGGGAGGGGCTATGTCATACCTGCTTGTGTTTTTGTTATATTACCTGGTCTTGTCCTTTGTTTTCTGTCTCCCTGCACCCCAAGCCCACACCTGTTCTGTGTTTTCCCTTGATTTTCTTGTCACATTTGTCATTGGTTTCCCTGGTGTTCAGTTTTTGTATTTAAGCCCGTTTGTTTCCGTTGTTCCCCGCTGGTTCCTTATGTTACGTGTATGTGCCATCTCATGTGTTGGCTACCCTGTCTGTATCCTGCCTTGGATAATAAAGACTCTTCTTACCTGAAAACCTCGAGCTTCAAGAGTTCTTCCCCGCATTTTGGTCCATCAAAAACACACTTTATGACAGGGACAACTGCGTTAAGGTCAGTAGCCTCTGCATATGGTGCGTCTGCTCTACCGCTGAGCCATGTGGCGCCCCGAAAAACAACAGTTTTAAGATTTTACTCTGAGAACTATGGTGTCAGACTCTGGACCTGATAATAACTGATAATAACTTCATATTTATTTTACTGGTATCAACAAAAGTCAATAACAACGTATTTGTCGGGATTTTGTGCACTCAAGGACACATGCTCACACTAGATGTTGCCCAGTATTGTGTGTGTGACTGATTTAATGAGATCTGAATCATAAAAAGTCCAAATTATTTATTTATTTACAGTAACTTGCACTGCAGCTTCTACATGCAGCAGCCATATTGGATTGGAAACCAGGATAACGTTTATGGAACCATGAAATCTGCTCGCCACCAGAAAACCCTGAATTAGAGTGTCCGACCATGCAGCACTGATCGAAAGCACACCTGCTAGTCTACCTCAGAATGGATCTAACTTAAGTCCAGCTGAGATGTTGTGGCATGAAGTTTAATGCTGGAAAACCCTCCGATGTGGTTGAATTTCTGCAACATTTTTGCAAAGCAGAGTGGCTCAAAATTCCTCCAGGAAACACATTTATTGTTGGAAATCATGAATAGCAAACTAGTTATTTATTCATTGGGGGTTATTAGTTCTTCACAGATTGGTTTGGAAAGATTTTTGGCTTAATGAATAAAATCATTTGAAAAGTGCATTAGTGTTTAGGAAGCAGTCTCTTTCTTTTGAGTGTCTTTCCCGGTAAATGTGTCAAAGAGGCAGAAACTAAACTTCTGTATGGGTAGAAATATAAATACTTCATCAAAGGACAGTTTTAGGTTTTTGTTTGGTGTTGCTCAACCTTGTCTTTCGGACCTGTTTCACCTATACTCTCCGTCACGGTGTCAAGCCTACAAAGAGTGGCAGTGCTGTTTTCTCTCTCACCAACTCTCTACAGGGTGCACTGGCAGGTCCAGCTCTGCAGGTACAACTCATTAAGGCTAATGAAGGCAGGAGGTGTTTATAAGGAGCAGGAACCCAAAGGAAGAGGACACATGGTCGGCTCTTCCAGCATGGTAATCTGACCTCTGCTTTTCAGATTTTTGTGCTCTTTGTGATCCGGGCTCTTTCCTGAGTTCTCCAGGATTCTTCTGGTGTCAGAGCCCAGGTTTCCCTGGTTCAGTGATCTGTCTTGTTCTGTGGATTCCCATGAAGTGCTAACTCTGCCATGTGTCTCCCATCCGCTCCTGGAACCAACTTTCAGAAATCAGAGACCTCCATACATTCACCTATCTTCTGCTCACCTGCCTGTCCACCCTCCAGCATTAATGGTTTCCACTCAACGCTTCTCCCTGAAAAAGACAAACTATTCTCTGAATACTCTGATGTCCTTCAGCTATCCAGATAATAACCACCTACCTCTCTTCCTCAGTGCCCAGCCAGACCTTCTCTGGATATTCAGACGGCCAACCATATCTTACCTTTCAATAAATCTGTTAAACGTCTGTTCAGCCTCCGTATTTGTGCCCTGTGAGAGTTGATTATTTAATAATAACCCATGGACTCCAAGGTCAGCAGACTAGCTGCTCCTGGCTGATCCAACAATGATGTGGACCGGGCCCTAAGTAATAGAACGGGTTGCCTCTAGGTGTCCGACTCATCCTTTTTCCTGGCGTTCAACACAGCATCAGTTGTCGTTGTTGTCTAACACTGTTTTTTGTCTGTTTTTACTTTACTATTCTGAACTGTTCTCTTGACGTACAGCACATTTGATTTTCAATGAGCTTTATAAATACATTGGATTGTTTCCGGAAAGAATTTTCTGTATTCATTTATCACAACACCTGAGCTTCTTTAATGGGTTTAAATCTTGAGGTTTCTCGAATATTTCTGTGATTTATTGGCCTCTACTATGAGGGACCAAAAATGACAAAATGAAAGATAAATATGTAAATAAATAAATACACATATAAATGTATAAATAAATAAATATATAATTGGGAATTGCCTGTGGTTTTCAGTTTTTTATTTGTTAAAAAAGTTTGACACATCCAATAAATTTCATATAACACATTGTTAATTTATTTATTAATGTATTATGAAGCTACCATACATACAATCATAGTTTAATTTAAAATACTAAGTATAACTAAAATATGTCATTCCAGTTAAATTCTTCTTTTGTCAGTGAGCAAGTTGGAGTGATGTGGAGCCTGCAGGCAATTCCCACTGCAGTCTCCCTCATAATGCAAGAAACAAGACAGAAAATGGTTTTCAGGTTGTGTGCAGCTGTAAGGGCTTCTTTAATATTGGGATTTTTATTATTCATTGTGATTTTATTTTATGTCATATTGCATGAACAAGCTGTAAGACTTTTTTGTGTTCTCATGTAATGGCGTCTGATCTCAGGTTGTGACACGCTGCAAACAGTAAAGGAAAAGTTTAATATTATTTGGTTGTAATACAGTTATTATCAGTATAAGCAAGTCTGCATCAATAAAGGCAATGTTATGTTTATTCAAAAGATTCAAGATGAGGTGATCTATGTGTGCTATGAGTTTGATGGCGCTACAACCTGCTATAGTGAAGTTATTGACCGTATTATGCCTATTTTAATGGTAAAAAAATGACAAAAAAACTATTTAAGTACATTTTCTTAAAGTAATAGTTGTAGTAAAATTAGTCCACAGTGCAATTCCCCCACCTGTTTGGCAGAAACTATGGCCAACAGGAAGGCGGTTTTCAGGGAGAGCCACTTGAGGTCCGCCCTCGTAACGGGCTCAAAAGGGGGGGACCGAAGAGCCGCAAGCACTAGTGACAAATCCTACGTAGGGGCCACAGGGCGCCTGGACGGACACAAGCGCCTCGCACCCTTCAGGAACACATCCCCATGCCGGCCAACAGAGCAACCACCAAACCCAACATGCCAACGGGAAATGGCTGCTACATACACCTTCAAGGTGGAAGGGGATCGCCCTAGATCCAGCAACTCCTGGAGGAAGGACAGCAAATGGGAAACAGGACAGCGAATAAGGTCCAGTCCCTTACCACGGCACCAGCCGGCAAAGACCGCCCACTTCGCACCATATGCAGCCCGCGTGGACGGTGCCCATGCGCCAGTCATGGTCTGTCCAACCCTGCCTCCATAATGGGAGAAGGCAGAGCCTGCACCTGTAGAGGCCAAAGCCAGAGTTTCAGGCGGCCCGGATCGGGGTGGAGAATCCGGCCTCCC
>JAHUTJ010067238.1:0-17366 GCA_036250325.1 Characodon lateralis
CGCGCCAGCACGCTTTCCCCTCCGCCGCTTTAGGCGCAGAATCCCACAGAGTGCCGCAGCTCCGCTTGCCAGGAACTCAGTGAACCTCGGATCGATGAAAGATGGTGAAAAAATCCCAAGAGAGGATTCTCTGATGTTGAGAAGTTCCTCTCTAATGAATGAGACCACAGGATTGTGGCTCGACACCACAGAACTGTGGCTCGAAAAACATAAAAACACACAAAAAACAAAAACAAAGAGAGAGCGAAGCTCCGAGGCTGCCATCGTCGGCGAAGGTCTTGGGTTCAACTCCCAGCCAGGGGTCTTTCTGCTTCCTCCCACAGTCAAAATACATGCCTGTTGGTTAATTGGTCTCTCTAAATAGCCCTTAGGCGTGTGAATGAGTGTGTGCATGGTTGTTTGTGTGTTGCCCAACGATGGATTGGTGACCTTTCCAGGGTGTACCCCACCTCCCGCCCATAGACTGCTGGAGATACGTAGGCACCAGCTTCCCCGCGATCCACTATGGAAGAAGCGGTATATAGAAAATGACTGACTGGTATAACATAACTAAACCATTTTAATTATGTCATCTTAAAGGCAGTGTTGTAGCATTAATCTCTTGAAATGCAAGTTTTGAATGTTATTTTAGAGTCTTTTATTACCTCTTACATTACTGTGATGGTTACATTTTTAATTTCATAAAAACCGGGACAATATGATCTAACATGGTTCCAATACAGAATGAACAATGTTCTTAAATCTTCTCTTTATGATTATATTAACAGTATAATATAGCCCACGAATAACTCTAATTCTGAGAAGAATGAGGCACATGTAAAATAAAATAAAAGATACACACCATTAAATGAAAAAAGCATTTTGTGCATAATAGATTCCATCCAAGCACTTTGGGAGGAAATTATCCAGAATTTGTGCCATTAAAGGTGTTAAAACTTAACATTCCTTGCATGATTTAAGCTTGGCTTTTATAACAAAAGAAAGAGGATAATACAAGTTAGCTTATTTTATTTTCAGCCTGCTTGCTTACTATACAGTAGAGGATGAGGCTATGGCCTCTAAATAAGGTGTTGCAACCCAGGCTTAGAACAATCCTCTTTCATTGCTAGTGATACATGGATACTAGTTAATTTAGATAAAATAGGGATAAAAAGCATCACTTAGTCAGCATATTGCATAAGTGAGGGCTTGTCGTGTTTTTCAAGAAGGAAACAGAGGATGCAATGCCTTCCTGCCAACTGGAACAGCTGGTCTGGGTCAGGTTTATTGAGCTGTGAAGGACAAAAAGACAACTCTTTACCAACACAGACAGAGGAGAGTGGCCGTCTCTCCAGAGGAAAAACACAAACCGAACTTCAAACCCATTCGAGAAACATGCCATTTTAAAAGAATGGTGCTCATTTAAGGTAAAATAAACGCAGTACAATTTTTATTGTGACTTTAGATTTTTTTATATTTTATGTTTGCTGAATTCAGTTTAAATGATCATCTTGTCATGTTTCCTCCTACCAATTGAGTTCTGCTACCAGCTCCTATTGTTCAGTGTGCTGAAAAGTACATGCAATCAAACTGTAACCTTTCTAGTCTGCAGGAGGGGTTTGCAGAAATTAGATTTCAGACAGCAGTAATAGAATCAGTAATATACACAGAAAAATGAAAGTCATAAAGTCTTGTGGTACAATTTGGTCCTAGCTGTTTGCCATGTGGTTTAATTTCAGCTATTTTTGTACATACATTATCTTAGCATGAGAGGATGCACATATATTTTTGTGTGAGGACCCAGAAGGAATCATTGAAGCAATATCCAAAGTCTATATGTTTTGAAATAGTCCTCCTGAGCAGATCAGTCCAAGGATCTGAAACCTAAAAGTGGTTTAGGAGTCATGCTGCGACAGTTGTAAAATGGTCTCACCCCAAGCCACTGCTCATGCTTTTTTTTTCTCCTCATCATCCAATTATGATGCTTTCATAGCAAAAAAAAACAAAACAAATTGAATAAATTTTGGATTTGACAAGCTCAACTCTTTTTGGTCACCCATCCTTTGTAGAAGTAAAAGGTGTGTGAACCTTTCTACAGCTGGGAGCCCAGCAGATTCAAATCTCCATGGGCATGGGACCTGATCTTGACATCGGATATATTGCTTTTAAAATGGTGCATTGTTCATTTTAGCTTCTTAGTGCGAAATTTTGGTTTCAGCCATGACGGGACGCCAGCCATGACAGGACACCTGGTGAGGGAATGTTAAGGTTAGCATGTTGTCAATCTTCCTTCTAGAAATCTCAATCTTCCTTCTAGAAATCCGGAGAACAATCCACATCAGTGCTTGCAGACCACACCTTGTCTATGCTCCTCCTCCTTGGTCATAGACATCCTTTCACTATGACAATAAACCACTACAATCTCACTTTAGAAGTTTTGTACATGCTCAAAACAGTCAGGCAACTTTTAGGCTCCATCACACATAATGAGGGCACACTGCATTTCTTATGCACACCAAGGACCTCTCAAAGGGCTGCAGAGACCATCCCTTTCTGAATGATTTTAGTGGTATGGTCTCACTCTCGTGTGAAAGGGTCCTTATGGAAAATTATGTGATTTTTACACAGATTGAATCTCCCTGTGTGTTTTATATACAGTTGTGTTAAAAACAATAGCAGTTCGGATAGAATAACTAGATCAGTAGTTTTTAAATCATATCACCACCTAGCAAATAATTTACTAGTAGTTGTAGTAAAGTCATAGAAAACCAACAGAACCAACATTTAGTCTATACATGTTCCTGAGCTTGTGTAATTAAATAATTAATTAAGAGGCATGTTTAAAATAACAGCAGTGTGGACTTCGATTATTGAGGTTGGTCACTCTGTGAAGAAACAGATGGCAATCAGGCCTCATTTAAGGGTGACACAACACATGTTGAACATACATTTCTCTCTGAAAACCTGAAAAAATTGGTCATTTCAGGCATTGTTGAGAAGAATAGCGTACTTTGATTTGATTGAAGAGGGGAATAAAGGAGTGCAGAAAATTATATGCTGCTTGGCTAAAATCATCTCTAATGTTTTAAAATGGAAAGCAAAACCAGAGAGACGTGGAAGAAAATGAAAGTGTACTGTTTGAATTGACCGAAAAATGGCCAGTATGGAAAAGTCTCAGCCAGTGATCAGCTTCAGGGTGAAGTTAAGCTTCAAGGTCTCACGTTAACAATGAGGACTTTGACAAATAGAAGACATCTCAGTGAAGCTGATTTATTGGCAAGAAGCTCCCTCAAAGTCCTAGTGTTAAAGAAAGACGTGCTGAAACATTTTGTATTTGTCAGGTGATCCCCAAACACTGAGTTAAAGCCACAGTCCACTCTGAAGATAAAGAAGCATGGTGGTTCAAGCATCCTGATATGCAGATGTTTCTCGTACTGTGTTTTCAGGCCTATTCATTGCATGCAGAGGAACATGGATCAGTTTGCATTTATTAAAAATATTTTAAGAGGTCACGCTGCAATATGCCGAAGAGGAAAAGTCCTTGAAATTGGTGTTCCAACAAGGCGCAACCCCAAACACACCAGTAAGCAAGCAGCATCTTAGTTCCAGACCAACAAAATCACAGTTCTGGAGTGGCCAGCCTAATCCATGGACCTTAATCTGATTGAAAACTTGTGGGGTGACATCAAAAATGCTATTTCTGAAGGGAAAGTCAAGAAATGCAGATGAGTTGTGGAATGTTGTCAAATGATCCTTGGCAAAAATACCTGTTCATAGGTGCCATATCTGGGTTAAAACCGTTGGATTTATCTTCATTTTTCAGTCAAATAAATGTTTTAAGATGATTCTTAAACTCAGAATGAGAGGCTTGTCTAGTAAAGGAAAAGGTGGTTATACAACTAAGTATTAGTTCAGTGATACACAAGAATGATAAATCTTTAAGATTTTTCAGTTTATACAGCAAATATTTGAGTTTGTATAGAGAATTATAGACACTGCTATTTTGTTGAACAGCCCTATGTTCATTTTTCTTCATTTTCTGTAATGTGATTAAAAGATTGATAAATGTTTCTTCATGGTTTGAATTAGAATAAAATGTGCAGTGTTACCAATGCATGGAAATATAAATTATTCTAAGGATTTTGAGCTTTACGCACATTTTAACCACTGCTATTATTTTGAACCAAACTGTGTGTGTAGGAATGGCAATTAGAATATTTTGTTAAAACATTTACTTAGTTTGACATTTGTCTTTGACTTGAACACATACATAATGTCATTAAAGCAGAAGTTACCTAAATTGTTCAGTCATACTCTTTTAAGAATGCCTTCCTTCAGCTACTAAAAATGAAATTCACACCTATTAAATGTCTAATTAAAGAAAGACTAACTATTTTTTAAAAAGCCCAAAGAACAATACTGATCTTTATTGCTAAATAAACAAACCAGTTGTCCACATGCTCTGCAGTCATCAAGTACAGAATCTCAACCCAAAAGCTTGGCACCCACATTTGGTCTTTAAAATCAATTAAAAAGCAGATTCTGAACTTTTATATGATTTTTATTTTATTTTCTTCAAAAAACACCTCTGGTAGTTTACACTTCTGCACAAAAGCCTAAACAGCCAGAAATTGACCTATTTTATGTGAGCACTTTGTGCAACATGATTCCTGGTAAAATGGTTTTTAACATCCCTGTAAGCAGTTTCTGTTAGCCCCACTAATTGTTTAGAGCTGTGTGATTTCATTACGAAGCCACCCACATTTTAAGCACCAAGCATTCATTAGTTTATGAGATTAGTATTATGGGATTTAAACTTTATTAGAGAAAGCAAACAGCATAAGGGGGTGAGAGAATGAGTGAGGCAAATAACAACATGGCGTGCAGTTCATTTAAAGTTCAGTCCTGTCTTTCTCAACTTTATGACAAAGAAAGACAAAACAAAATGGTTTTGAATATGATATTTACCATGGCCTGTCATTTTGAAAAAAGTGTTTCTTGGATTTCCTAAATTTTTACAACCTTTTTTTGGTTTTTAAGTTTGCCACATCAAAAAACCAGGAGTCTTAATATGTGTTTGCATTTCAGACCATTGCTGATCAAAGGCCAAATACTCAGCTTTCTTAGGAGATAAACACATGAAAATAACTCTGAGTCAAAATATAAATAAGCACAACCTGGCTGAACTGAAACTTTAACAGCATAAAGCAGATGGTAGAAGTCTTTCATTTAAGAGAATGTGTTGCACAGACGATGGATTTTCCACATTCTCATCATTCCAATTTTTACTCTATGGAAATTGTTTCAGCTTTGTCTGACATATTTGATGTGAGTTTTGCTGGAAGGTAGAATTTTTAATGAAGAACAAAATGGTAACTTACAGGTCAGGTACTTAAACAGACAAGAAGCAGGTCAACATCGAAGTGGTGAAAAGGAGGAACCAGTGAAGAACAAAGAACCAGAGAGTATAAATGCTGAGGGAGATTGGAGAATGAACCAATGAACCAAGAGAGCTAAACTGTAGGGAATGAGAAGCAGCTGGCGGAAGGCAACTGAAGGAGAGTGACCAATTGACACAAATTGAGCAAGGAGTGCAGGGAGGCAACCGAAAACATCTAAGTAAACAGAAACAAGTACCCAATGAGACTACCAAACTAGCATGAGCCGGGGGAAAACAGATCTTCAAGAAAATACCAACTAACACATCTTACTTAGGAATCCAGTGAAGTAACAAGTTTCTAAAAAACAAGAATATATCTAATATGTAACATAAATAACAGACGCGCAGAGAAATTAAACAGTACTCAACTCAAGGCCCAAACAGGCAACATTGTCCAAATCACTAAAATTAGATCCACAACGTAGATATTCACCTCACTGTGTGTGTTTGTGTGTGTGTGGGTGTGTGTGTGTGTGTGTGTGTGTGTGTGGTGGACGATGGTAAAAGGAAGGGGGCATTGGAGACCTGAAGCCAGCTCTATAAAGCAACAGCAGCAGTTGCTAAAAGTAACTTCAGCTTCAGTTTAAGATGTTCAGTATCATAAAGTTGATTCATTTCTTCTTTGGACAATTTCCTGCTGCTTTTTCATTATGATTAGTCATGTAATTTCAACTCTACGTGTTTTAATGATTGCACACATGTGCAGGGTCAGCCACCCTACACAGGCTTCCTGAGCTTTTTTTGATGTTGGGGTTAACCCTAAACCTGGCAAGGAAATTAGGTTTGTTGAACCTGTTTCATTACATTAGCATTAGGGCCTTTTGAACTAATACGTTATGCTGGTAAAGCATTGCAATGCACAGAGCTGCATTTTTCAGGTCAGCATTTTCTGTTTAAATAGATAAAAAAAATCTTGAACATTTATTTTTCATTGTCAATGTCTTTGTGGAAAAATAGGCCCACAGCATCACAGATCTTCTACCATACTTGAGCATGAGGGGCCTTTTCACAGATCATTTAGGTTGTGTAACAGTATTTTCATAAGCTACATTGGAAAAACTGTGTGACAGATATGGCTGTCAATTATTTTCTGAAAAGAACAAAAACAAAGTCTGGATGACATCAAAAGCATGTTTTCTTAATTTTAGTCAAGTGACATAAGTTTGCATTAGTGTGACCATAAAGAATTCATAATTATGTCAGTGTCAATAATTTGTAGTTAATAGTTCCTAATAGATCCTCTGAACTACATTAGTTACAGGCTGAGTGACATCATGCTTAAGCTTATTGGTTAGATAACTAAAGGCTGGGGTGTTATACACACTAACATGAAATGTCTCCTTATTCTGAGATGGTGATTAGACAAGGTCACTGTTGTATTGTCTGTTGAGAACATATCCCTTTTATCCATCTCTCCATTTATATACCTCCTGCTGATCAGTATTCATACAACAGTGTCTCCTCACTGACAGGAAAGATCAGCTGGATCCAGCTTCTGAAAATATCAGGAGAATGGGATTAATTTTGAAGCATGATTGGACAGGTGAGTCAAGGATGAAAGGAGAAAGAGAGCAGGAAAGGATTCGGAAGCAGTCAAGAAAAAAAAGAGAACCAGTGTGGAAAGTGAGGACACTTTGATTAGATCTTCAAGCTTGTGTAGCCTTTAAACATCCTAAGGGTACACAAGGGTGTTCTATTCAGCTAAATGCAAAGAGAAAGAGGACTGGCTTCCCTCCACTCTG
Organism: Characodon lateralis; assembly: GCA_036250325.1. Classification (NCBI taxonomy): domain Eukaryota; kingdom Metazoa; phylum Chordata; class Actinopteri; order Cyprinodontiformes; family Goodeidae; genus Characodon; species Characodon lateralis. Next base: position 7,162 of record JAHUTJ010067238.1, read on the forward strand.
ATGGCGTCCTGATAGAATGTCATTAAAACACTACAGAAAAGGGTTGATGTAACCTGATGAATACAGAGTAATGGCAAAATAAATAGAGAAAAAGTGAAAGCGAGAGCGCTACTGTCACAGAAGATGTTAATATCAACATCAACATGTTCATTGCTTTCATTCTCTCTTCACTTATGTGCGCTCAATAGTGGTCTTTGGTGACAAGTGCAAATAACCCTTGACCTCACTGATTGACTTGAATTTTAATCAAGAGGAGCTCAGTGAAAACAAAAGAAAACAACAGCAGAATGTGCAAAAACTGCCCCAGTGCTTTGAATAGAATGGTCTTGCTTAACTTGTCATAAATGAAAATTATTTAAATATGTTTGGTACATAAATAAACAATTTAAAAAAAACAAGCAATTCAAAAGCAAAATATAACTGCAAGTCCCTAACTGGAAACTGTGTGTGTGTGTGTGTGTGTGTGTGTGGTGGGGGGTTTCTTTCTTTTCAACTAATATGCTGCTGTGGGTGCGGTTGGAAATCGGATGCTGTCCACAGTGTTTTTATGTTTTATGCTAAGTAGTGATAGCCTTAAATTGTCTGAGGTAAAGATGTCAAGTCTTCAAAACCTTCCCCTTGCCTTGCACGTGTCCTCTTCGGCACATGGTGTTGGACTCTCCAGTGTGCATGTCGCTGACACTGTAGAGTTTGTGCAGCACTCGATCAGAGATCATTCTGCAGATGTGGCCAAACCACAGGTATCCCTGGACTTCTTCTTCAATAGTTCTGCTTACATCCTTGTTGAATTTGGTTTCCAATTCAGCCACGTAAAGAGAATCTGATGATCTGTCTGAGAGACCATATTTAAAATATGCCAGGTGTGTTAAAATCTTGTTTTAGAATGGTCCAGGTCTCAGAACAGCAGATAATGATAGGCATTATTGAAATTTAGAACAAACACATGTTGGTTCTTAGAGATATTGGGCTTCTTTTGAAAGAACCACAGAAAGGATGTGAAGGCCCAGATCCAATTCAGCAGTTATCCCTGCAGAAATATTTACTCCTGCACTAGTTCAGTCTGGAGTCCAACAAGATGAACCTGATGGCGAACCATCCCTTGTGACTACTTTCATCTTATCCACACTGACCTTTAGTGCATAAGGCTTAATCATCAAAAATTCATAATGTCAGAGTGGTGTGAGAAATGAGTAGTAAAGATCTAGCAATCAATGTATTAATTTGGCCTTGATGATAGTTTTAGGAATAAAGATGGTAAGTGAGCGCAATCAACCTAAAGGTGCAGCAGCACGAAGAAACAACAGAGAATCAGTCTTTTATTATTTGGACAACAACAGCAGAGTCCTCTTTAAAATGATCTCTCAAGAGATATTATATAGCAGTTGTATTTCTGTGAACCAGCCTTTATGTTTGGAGGTCTTTATTAAAGATGGTTCACACTTCAATGTGCAACACTTTAAGACTTTCAGAAAAGGTTGAAGTTCTTGGTACCACTTTAAACTTCCTCAGCAGATATAGCTTTGGACACAGTCATCCCATCTCTTTGTAACAATGATCAATCTATTCAATTAGGAGCTGAAGCTGCAAGAGTAATGTTAATCAGTAATGACGTGTCCTGCAAAGGAGGGAGTAGGATAGATGGGCAGATGGACCGACCGACCGACCTTTGAACAGCAGTTTTTCTTTCTAGTATTTTACATCACAAACTACAGCTGATTAAAAGTGATCCAGATTCCTTAAAAGTAACATTATAACCCAAATGTAGCAGATTTATTAAAGCAACCCAACCAAATATGCCATTACTGTTTATGTCCTATTTGTATACATTTCAAAACTGAATTTTCTGTCACTTAACTAGCTTATCACGTAACTAGTTAAATCAATAGTACTAACTGTCAGGATCTTCCATTTGTTTTTTTTGTTAGTTTACTTTTTCTCTGTTATGTGTTTTTCTGTTCCTTCTGATTAAGTAGTTACTTCTGTAAAGTTATCACTTTCTAGATTCTTGTGTTCATCTGTTGGTTTATTTTCCTTTTAGGTCAGTTTCCACAGGTTTTGTTATCTAGCCCAGTTTCCTTTTGCTCTATCCCTCTTGTTTACCCTTCCCTGCGGTCAGATCTCATCAGTTGCAATTAGTCACATTTCCCTCTGTCTCCCTGCTACCCGGTTCCTCACCTGTTACCATTTTCCTCTGATTACTTTCCTCTCTCTCTCATTGGTCCATACTCCACCTCCCTCTGTATATTAGTTTGGTTGTTTTCATTGTTCCTTGGTTGGTCCTCCTGTTTACTCCCTATGTTGCCATCCTGCTTCATGAGCGTGTACTGAAGACCCATGTAAGTGTTGCTTACCTTTACTATTAAAAGAATAGAATCCTCTCCATATGGCAATGCTGCTTGACAGTGTTCACCTGCATTATAGTCCAAAACAACCCAGCGTTAAGACAGTAGGACCAAGCCAAGAGTTGGAACAAGCAGACAGAGCCTCCAATCTTTGCCTTTGGGTTCAGCAGCAGGACAAAGAACTAAGAGCAAGGTATGGGGAAGATATTGAGATTTTGCCCTCTCCCCTGCTGCTGGCAGAAATGGAGGAGATTTCTGGAGGAACCCGATTGGTGCTGGTGCCACTGGGCTACGAGCTGGGCCAGAATCGCTTCACTCCCTCTTTATCAGCTCCAGTGTTTTCCTCCTCACATCGCTTGCCTTTCTCGTCCGCAGCACCCGCAGCCCTGTGCTCCTTGTCCGCAGCATCCGCCGAGCTCTTCATTTCCGCTACAGATCCCTGCAACTTTTTCAACCAAGCGGAGAGGTTAAGAGAGTTTAAAAAAGGAGAACTGATCGCCACGTTGTTTATACAACTACTCATTCACCTCAGCTCAGCTCACCTCAGATTAGAGGTTGCTAATCGGCTGAAGGACTTCCTGGAAGAATGGGGTAATTTTTTCCCTCAGAATCCTTTAACCCCCGAGACCGTTGAGAGGGATCGTCAGAAAGCTCTGTCAGAAATAGGATCTCTAGTTACCGAGCGTCCGGCTGCTGCATCTGCGGTCCTCTCTGAGGATCATTCAGCTCCAGCCTCCATTGAAGGTCATCCAGACGCTCCAGTCTCCACAGGAGGTGAGCCAGACACCTCTGCTCTAACTTCAGCCTCCACTGAGGTTTCTGCCAAGGCGCCAGTTTCTGTTTCCACTGGAGAGGTCTTCAGTGCTCCTGCTCCCGTCTCTACGGATCAACCTTCCTCTGCAGATCAGACCACACCGGCTCTCCAGAGCTCAACTGCCTCAACCACCTCTGCACGTCGCAGACGCCGCCGCAAGCATGCCTCCTCGGCTCCAGTCATTGAGGATCTTGGCGACCCCCTGCTCCAGCTTCTGAGAGTCTTCTGGATGCCTAAGGTCCTGCTCATGCCACTACGAATCACCCAGGCTACACCTCAGGGCCTGCTCCAGGTTCCACTGAAGGTCAGCATAACGTTTCAGCTCCTGGCTCCACTGAACGTCGGCACGACGCTTCAGCTCCTGGTTCCACTGAGGGTCAGCCAGAGGTTCCAGTTTTTGCGGCCTCAGTCTAGCCACCTCCACTGTTGCCGGTTCCTGATCAGCCACCTTCATCATCATGACCTGCTTTAGTGTCCACTGAGGATTTTGCCGGTGTCACAACTCTTGCCTCCGTTGTGGGTCGGTCCGACGACTTCGTTCCTGCAGACCTGTCCACATCAGCCTAAGACCCAGCTTCCTCCAAGGAATCTGCAGACACTTCAGCTCTAGTCCCTGCTGAAGGTAAACCAGACACTCCAGTTGCTGCCTACACTGAAGATCAGCCACTTTCATCATTATCGCCATATCCATCTTCCTCAGCTCCTGTTCCTGCCACTGAGGGTCTCGACAACACCTTAGATTTTAATCACACCACCGAGGGTCAGCCGGGGGACGCTCCAGCTCTAGTCTCCGCTGGAGGTCAGCCAGACGTCTGAGTTGCTGCACCTGTTTCAGCCTCCGCTATGGGTTGGTGCGATGCCTCAGCTCCTGCCTCTGCTGTGGGTCGGCCCAACGCCTCAGCTCTGGCTCATCAGTTATCATCCTGGTTCAGGTAACATCCTCCTCTTCATCTGCACTCCTGGATCAGTCCTTGCCACCTTCCTCGCATCATCATCTTCACTTCTAGCTCAGACATTGTCATCTTCATCGCCTCCAGTATCGACTGAAGGTTGGGCAGTTTATCTTGCTTACCTTAGAGATTTATTACAAACTCCCAATACTGAGTGCTTTTTGTGTTTGACCTTAATATTTGCTGGACAGGAACAAAAAGACAAAGTGGGAGCAAAGTTGAAAGAGTTACTGTAGCTAAAAGAGGATTAACTGAAAATACTAAAACACAAATTAACATACAGGATTTCCAATGACTGATTGGGAAGAACATTCTAAACATATACAGTAAAGTGAATAGATTAGGGCACCCTACAACAGCTAGTGAGTTTCTCTAATATATTTGCAAATATAGATGTTTATTTTCATGTGTAACAGTAAAATAGTTGAGAAATTCAAGTAATATGAATAAGTAATAGAACTGAAGAAATTGTTTTTTTTTGTTTTTTTTCTGTAAAATGCAATTTAAAAATTCTACTTTTGGTGGGCAATAAAACAGGACAACCCCACATTTACTCCTAATTCAAATGGTTAAAATTCCCCATATCCAATCCATGATGAACAGGATAGTCATAGTAACAGGCTGCAGTTAAAGACCCTTCTTTTTTCTAAGCTCCGTGGACTAAATGATCAACTTGATGAAGAATGCTGCAGAGCTGTGATTATTTTATCGAAGTTAATTTAAGCCAGATATGTCTTTAATGTGGATAGTCAGATCTTTGAGGTTGTGCTTGAGAATGTGAGGTAGGCAAATGTGTTTGAAGGGAATAGAATGGAATGTGTGAAGCACAGGAAGCTCTTTTAGGGAGTCTAGTAGTTAAAGTTAAAAAGCAATGGTGTTATCAACAGGTTCTTGTGCTTCACATGTTAAACGAAGGAGGGTGTGAATTAGAATAGCGGGTCAAATAGGAAGGAACCTCAATTGGATTGGGGATCTGCAGATTGTGCCAAGGTCCTGAATCCCTGAAAATCAAAATCATCACGAGCCATCAATGTCATTTTTCTGAGCAGCATCTTTGATAAACTGCTGAAGAACAAATCGGACTAGTCTGGTGGTGGCCCTAATAGCTGAGACCATGAGTGGGAAACATTAACAAATGGAGTTTTGATGAAAATTCAATCTGGAAGACTCACCTCCACCAGCAGCTCCTTCCTATTACTCTGTCATGCGTCTCCACTCTAACCAATCAGCGCCAAGTCTGCATTCCTCCTCAGCCAATCACCCTTCAATGCTTCGCTTTTAAGCACCTCCAACCTTAGATCTCCTTGCTCTCCTGCCGAGCTTCGACCCTCCTCCACCCCATCGCCACCATCTGGCTTCCTAGCTTCTTATTCTTCTTATCTTTGTGTTCTTATTGTGAGTCTTCACAGGATTGAAATAGCAATGGAATCTGATTGTATGAATTTAGTGGAGGAACCAATATCAACTCCTGAAGGAAAGCTCCACACCATAATACCCTCTGTACCTGTGCCTTCATCCTGGTAACACCCAAGCCTAGACGGCTCCGTTGGATTGCCAGAAAAATATGATTGATTTGCCACTCCAGAAAACATTTTTCCACATGTCTCTGCTCTAGAGTCTAGGAGTGTGCTGGTGTGATAAGATTTCTACACCTGATGCTTTGCATTGCAGTAATTAATGCAGGGCTTGGGCATAGCTGCTTAGCCATTTTAAGTAGTTTTAGATTTTACTTTAGTATTTTACTTAATAACGAAAGGCAAGTGACCTGGTTTCAAAGGTGTGGTGAGAACAAAGCCAGAGCCACCAATTTCCACATGGAAAGTGTGGAAATATATTATGTGTGCGCATTATTATGTTCATAACCAGTGTGGGAAGTAAAATGTATAACCTGTGTTAGTATAAGACATTGTGTGGCCTGCAGAATTGTTATTGCACAAACTTGGCCTTGAGTGTGATGAAGCAGAAAAATACTGAGAACTGTAGGGATGTGAAAAGATTAACTGGCAGAGTACTCCCTTCTCATATCAGTAGAAAACAGGGTGCAGGTGCAGGACAATAACTGTCTAAATATGGTAAGCCGGAAAAGTGTGTACGTGACTACATGTGAGAAAAAACTGTAAACAGGGCGCTGCCCATTTTCATGTGTGTTTTAATAAAAGCAATGAGCCCAGTGAGAAGCTCCGAAGTCGTCTCGGTGTGTGTCCTGATCACATGAGAGCTTCCCCTGGGTCCAGGTACTTTGAATGACATACAGCTGTCTCCGTGTGATTTATTCTAATGTGTTGTGAATTCCTCTAGGTTACTGCGGATAAAACGAACGGAAGGTCCCGTTAAGGGATGCTTGCTACAATGTATATGTTTGTGAAAGTACTTCTTCTTGAGTTAAAGAAAACTAAGGAAAATATACAATGGAAAGAATTTACCGTGTTACGCATCATTAATATATTATGCCTGTAATGGACACATCTAAGACACAGGAACTTTTTCTGTGTGCAGTGTTGATGATGAGAAGGAGGAAGAACAGACTTCCTGCTCCACTGAGCAGTGCTCTGGAGAGAGGCAGAGGGAGAGGAAGAGGAAGGAGTCAGCCTTTAGGAAACAGGAGCTGCAGCAGTCGTTCCACTGGCAGGCATGGACAGGAACTCTCACAAGACCTATCACAACTCCAGTGGTAAAGTTTAAAGCTAATGTTTGCTTGTGCTGCGGCCACAGGAGTGATGCAGCGATGCCTCCCCTGGTGAGCCAGACACTTGATGCTGCACGTTGCCAATAGGTGGTACCGTAAGCACGCCTCGACATTACCTTTTGACAGGCTCTGTTAAAAATTTGGCTGAAATCCGATCTTCCTGATGGAAGCTGCACTGTAGCACCAGAGAAGTAATACATTTTTGTAAACCAGTTACCTTAAAACATTTAGGTAATGCGGGATGATAAATTGAATGTATTTGACTTAAACCTTTAAATGGACCGGAATAATTATTTTAAGTACAACACAGTCAATTAAAAGTTGAGTGAACTTAAAATCCTTTGTAATGTAAATTTCTTTGGATATTTATTATATTAATACAATTCCAAAAGAGCCCCTTACCATACATAGCACCTTGGAGTATTGCTGAGTGCCATCCTTTATCGTTGTAATAGTCTGTGTGGTATTCTTGAGGTGTAATGATTGGTATGTGAGAACCGTCTATTACATTATATTAGACAAAAAATAAAAAAAAATGGGAGAAAGTCCTTGAAAAAGCATCCAAAGTCCAAAGAAAAAACGTTGAGAGACATCCAAAAAGTGAAAGACAGCCAAAAAGTGAGAGTCAGTAAAAATATCCAATACTTTGAAAGATCACGAGAATGACTTATTATTGGACACAAAATGTAAATGTTGCCCCCCCTGACCTAGGGTTGTCAGGGACAGCCATGACCAAAAGCCATGTCGTCATTGATTAAGTGAATAAAGAAGCAGAAGATGATCTTTTCAGCTCAACCACAATTGGTTGGGGAGGCGTCAGGCTCTGGCGAGGGGGTCTTGGCCGGGCAGTGTGCAGTGTTGAGTGAGATGTGGCTTCGCTTTGATGGAGGGGCTGGCCAGCTTGCTTGGTGCGGTGGGGTGTGCCGTGCGGGAGGGTGGGTGGCCGGCATCCTGGGGCTCCTCCGGGTTTGAGTGTGGGGTTGGTGGGTTGCTCTGTCCTTGACGTGCTGTGGTGGCCTTCCTCCAATGCTTCCTTCTGTGGCTCTTGCTCCTGGCCGGGCGCAGGGCTATGGTTGGCGGTCAGGTGGGTGGGGCGGTGGAGCATGTCTTGTGCCCGCACTAGGGCGGCTGATGAGATGTGCTTGGCCTGGAGCGGTTGGCCTGCCTGGCATGGTTACCTGGCTGGTGCATGTTTCCCTCTCACGGCCTGATGGGCTCGGGCTGCTGACGGTGGCTGAATGGTTGGGTGGGCTTGGCTGTGTGCTGCTCTGCTGGCTGTTGTGTCTGGGGGTTGTATCAGGGTGGCGGGCTAGGGGGGTAACATGGGAGACTGCAGCGTGTGGGGTGAGGGCATTGTGTCCTCTTCTTGGATGTGGGGTGACCAGCATCTGGATCGGCTGAGCGGCGCTGGTAGAGCTGAGCTGGATAATGTTTCTACCTGGGCTATAGTTTCAGTGGCAGTGATGTGGTGTGTCTGTGTGGTTGAGGGGGCAGGTGCGGTGTGGGGGATGCCAGCCTCGAGTGCTTGCCGCTGGCCGGGGACCTCTAGCTGGGTGAGTTTGTCCTTTCTTGGTGTGGGGTCAGGGGCTCTGTTTTGAGCTCGGTGCTTGATGGTGTCTGCCCTGTTGCACCTGTGGGCGGGGGTTGGGACAGCATTGCGCAGGGCCCTTGCCTTGCTGTTGCGGTGCGCTGTGTGGTGGGGGTAGGACGCGGTGGGGGTGCTTGGAGCGGGGCTGTGTGTGGAGCTTGTGCTGTGTGGGTGTTGCTTCGTCTGGCTTTCGGGGATTCAGCTTCGGGATTTGGGTTCAGGGGCATGTGTTCGATATCTGTGTCCTGGTTTGGGGTGGCCCATTGGGGAGATTCATGTTGGGTTCATTGGGAGTGGAGGGCTCATGGGGTTGGGATTGGAACTCATTGGGGGTTAGGACTATTTTATTCTGTGGCGGCTCTGGTTGGCAGGCTTGTTTGGACCATCTAGACCCCTCCTTTGTACATGGTCCCTGTTGTTACCCACAGCCATGGATTTCAACATTAAACTCGGACATTTACGGACATTTCTGGAACTTTCAAAATAAAGTGCATTAACCTTCTTCCGGCACAGCCAGGAAACGGGATAACTGCGGACTTCCTGTGACACCACTACCCGAATAAAAACACAGCTCTTGCTACATCCGCCCTCTTTCCACACGGCCTTCCAGAGTGACCGGTCAGGGGAGGCCCAGCACGCTGATGCCTTTTGATGGCAAAAAGACATAAACTCTTCAAACTGGATCCAAGAGTGTCATAAGATCATGCGATCATATGCGCAAGTTAAGTATGAGTGAAGCACTGTTTGTGTACCCGCAGATTTCATTCATAAAGAGGGGAAATTAAGGTATAAGCATTGCATACTTTCTCTCCGAGGCATGCCAAGACTGTGTCGCAGAGAAATCCCCTATAGAAAAGCTGTTTCTACAAGCTAAGTCTGAAGGAAGGACAACGGCCCGCACCGCCGTGTTTACGGTAAGCACAGCTGGTTGACGGACAGAACGGGCCGCCCAGCTACAGCTCCGGAGCTAACCCTTTTGTTCACAGAGCGAACGCACCTTCAACCCCCGAGGTTAGCTGAAAGCTAAAAAGCTTAAAGCTGAAAGCTAACAGCTTGTTGACTGTGGACGTTTCTTCAACCTTCGCCCCTTGGACAACGTTTTCTCACCATGGTTCATGAGGTTAGGTGTTTTGGGCAAAGATAAATTTAGAATGAAATGATCTAAACGTTTTTCATTTTATGAAGTTTGTGTGAAACTCGGCTATCTTAGTGCTAGCAGGCTATCTGCAGCACACGTGCCGGTTTGTGTTCTTTGTATGTTTTTAAGGTTAAGGCAAACTTTATTTAAAGGGTGATTTTAAACAGAACATTGATCATAACGGGCTGTCCGCGCTTATGCATTTTAACCCTTATATTAACCCTGGTATTTTAAAGGTATGTGTTTGTTTCTGATGTTATGCTAGCAGCTTCTTTGTTAGCTCAACTGCTAACCGGTAAGAACACGTGCTTGCTACTAAAGAGTATTTAACAGGAAGGTTGTTAGTTTTCAAGCTAGTGAAAAATAGTCTCTGAACATCATTTACTAGTTTTGATAACTAAGTAAACACCATTAAGCCCCATTTCTCCAGAAAGATTTGGCTCGTTTCCAAAATATTCCCTTAATAATATTTCTTCAAATATTATTTGAATAAATGAAGGCAGCTAATTAGACACCGTTGAGAATTAGTCATCCAGAAGGTTGGTTTTATTCAGCAGATCAGTCTTTAAAATATTATTTCATTAAAATAATATTTTATCTGATCTTGCATTGTGAAGGGTTGTCTAAATGTTGCTGATTATTTCCTAAGTTGGTTCCAAGACTAACTTAACTTCATTTCCAGATTCT
>JAHUTJ010067239.1:0-17360 GCA_036250325.1 Characodon lateralis
TTATCATTTGATTTGTTTTTCTGTGTCTGTATCTGTGTTTATTTGCTTTGTGATTGTATTGTAATTGTATGTACAGCGCTTTGAGTGTCTCGTCGCTGAAAAGCGCTATATAAATAAACTTACCTTAAAAACAAATAGCAGAAAAATGGCGGTTGTTAGATTTTTGAATGTGTGTACTCAGGAAGCAGAATGATCAATAAGTTGGAAGAAAATAAACAACAAACAATTATGAAAGTCATCATCTAAACATAAATCAATGTGTAAAACCTCACATTTTTCAGAAACTGATATTTATCTTTATGATAAGCGAACACAAAATGAAGACTGCAGACTTGGAGCATGATCAAATCTAATTCCATATTTTTTAAAACTGAGTTTCCTGCATTTACATGTAGGAGTGTTAAAATACTGTAAAAGTCATTATATCCTGATCCTGTGCCGAAGGAAAGCAACAACCCATATAACTGACATGAGAGAAACAAAAGGAACAAAACTAGGGAACAAACGACAAAAGTGACTGAGTGAGAGGGTACCAGAGTCAAACAAGGGAGGCCTATGTGACAATTAAATTCTTCTTGAGGAAACTGATGGATTTAGAGGTTACATAGTTTAAAGACGTTACCTCGTTCTCTCAGCATTACAGTAGACCTTCAGTGTTGCTGCTGAACACACAAACCTGCCAACAGGAAAAAGCTTTAATGAGAATGTCAACACAATCAGCATCTCTTCATTTTATCAGTCAATGTGAACACGGTAATCTGTCAAACAATGAACTTGGCTACAGAATGCTCTCCGTTTATTCTTTGTAATGATTTTTTTAAATGCCTTGTTCATTTTCTGTAGATTTCATATATTTACAAATTAGAAACAACACCAAAACTGGTATATGTAAATCAGCCAAGAAAGACGATGCTAGCAAATATATCTGAAAATGAAAATGATGAGGAAAAACTCTTGTTTGGAGACCTGGAACAAGAAGAATCTGAAATTTCAAAATCTGGACCTGGATGTGGAGGGAAAAAATGCTGTAAAATAATAATACTTTCACAAAAATACATTTTGATTGTTTTTTTTTAATCAATTACTGATGCAAATTTAATAAACAGACATAATATCTTAAACTCAGTCTGTGAAGTTTCTACCATCCTTCATGATCCACATACTCACCGTTTTAAAGAAACCTGGCAGGCACTTTGTTTTAAACCTCCTGGACAACTAACAGCAAACGATCTATGGTTTGGCACATCAGGATTCTAAGTTATTCTACCATTATTTTTAGTAATCCCTGACCTACCATAGGATGAAGAATTGGCTGTTTTTAGGCTGCTGCTGAACTAATTTAGGGTCACTCAGACAACTCTCTGGTGGTATTTAGTGCATGATTTATATCAAATATCTCCTTATTTTTCTCAGTATTGAGGTCAGTATTAAATCCTAATTAAATTCCCAACTCCATTTGCAGAAAAGCAGCTACACACTTGCAAAGAACGTTCATCTTACTTCGTTGTTGCCTAAGACACTTATTGTACTACCTTCTGCTGCAGGAGAAGCACCTGAGAGCACCTGTTTTTTGGCACCTCACAGTGTACTAGGTATCACAAATCTAGATTCCACACAGAAGTGCACATTTTAAACATGCTTCATATATGATTTTGCATTTTTCTGGGACCGATGTGTGATTTCTCATACAAGCTACAATTTAGACAAACAAGTTCTGATTTTTCTCCTGAAGTGCTCTCCTGACACCTACAAATTGTTGCATTTGGAAACTTCTACGGCTTTAATCCAGAAGTGTAGAACTGAATTATATGAAGCTTGTCTGCAGATCAAGGGGTAAGAAACAAACCTTCTGTAGTTAGAAAGGCCTGCCTGGAGGCTTTGTGTGAACGGCTGGATCCAGTGGTGTCTAAGCACCACCGTTTGAGACAGACTGAGGTGGAACTCCTCCTGCCGGGTCAGAATCAGACCATGACCCCCCAAGGCTGACAGCAACTCCTCCAGAAGCTCCTCAAACTCCTCCTCGGGAGGGTCTGACTCACAAATATGTTAAATAATCAGAAGTCAGGATACAGAAAGATTTAGAAACAATTGTTTTGGTTGCTTCTTACACGGCACATAAACGTAAGTGGCCCAGTTTCCTCTCTCGTGCTTGAAGGAGCGGATGCGTCCACCATGGAGGGAGCTGTCACCAGTCTGGGCGTCCTCATCGTCATCAGGAAACATGCTGAGGAGGCAACCGGGGAGAGGCAGTCTGCAGGACATCCACATGTTTTAGCTTCATCCGAAATAGGCTGAAGGATTTACAAATTAAGTGTTTATTCCTCCTAAACAATTATTTTCTCTCAGTAGATGACCAAAAAAAATAAATCTTATAGCTTTGTCAGAGATGGTGAAGCCGTCAAATATCTTGACCTTTCAAAAAAGATTTTATACATTTCATTTAGCGTGCCTTTTAAACTAGTGGCTTCCATTTGCATTTAAAAATTCGTTAAAACAACATTTTTACAAATTTAGATACTTTCTGTTGAGCATATATACTTTGTGTGACAAAACCTGCTGCTGATATTGTTCATCTTTAAGTATATGTCGTTGGCGTTGACCAATAACAGTTTAAAGCAGTTAATAACAGTGAAACATGTATGAGCTGAGCACAGACAGACAGACAGACAGACAGACAGATAGACAGACAGATAGATAGATAGATAGATAGATAGATTCATAGATAGATAGATAGATAGATTCCTTTGTCTAAACCTTGGCGCACACCTCGCTTTAGGATCCAGCTCCTCGGTTCTGGCTTTCTTTTTCGCTGGAAGGTCTTGCTTACCCTCATCTTCCACCACCGACCTTCGGCTAGCCCGAGTCGTCGATACGCTTCCGAGCTCACCGTCCTCCTCCGAGCTGCTGCTATAACCGACCAACATCCCTAACCATCAATGCATCCTAGAGAGAAGTTAGTTACCTCTTGCAGACCCGTTGGTTGGATCCAATCATGGCTTCGAAGCCACAAATTAGAGATAGGCTTCCGTAAAGCCTGTCCTACTTCCGGTGTAAACAACCGCTTGTTACCATAATTCACGTCCGAGTGAAACAACCAGCTAAAATGTTCCGCTTCTTTATTTGTGTTTACAAACAATTTTAAACTTTTTATTTTATTTTATTTTGGACAGATAATTCATCATAATAACATACTCGCTTTGGTCCATCGTGTATCTTGGCAGATTTTGAGTTAGAGGCTAGTTTCCATCTGCAGTCCTTGACAGGTTGATGGTACAACGAAATTAAGACACTAAACAACATCATTTGTTAAATTACAACGTTATCAAGAGACTAAAACGTTTTAAAAGAAAAAATAAAAATAATAATAAGACAAACATTCTCCGCATGCAACAGTCACTACATATGGACAGAGTTCCCAATCATTGCTCAATGCATTATAGATTAGATTATGTTTGTAAAATGTAATGCTCCCTACTTCTGTCGGTGGTTTTCAATTATGAGCTACCCTATATCAGAGCAGTGCCTGAGGTAGATTTACACAGATACTGAGGCATAAATACTGTGGCTTTATGGCAGAAGATGCTATATATGAGGACCCAATCTGACTACACGGTGGCACATGTTTAGGAAATTCTGGATTCGAGTGCAAAGCAGTAGCCTCAGATCATGCTGATGGAGTTTTGTCTGTACTAATTTGGGGATCATATAGGATTGCAAAGTTATGGTACAAGAACAGCATCCATTCTTATGTGCTCTGCATGCCAGGAAAATTCACGAAGGTCCAACTTGTCTTAGATTTATTGTCCAGTGAAAAAGGTGATAATCATTCATATATATATATATATATGAATGATTATCACCTTGTTTTTCACTAATAATGATACACTTTTTCAAACGTATCAATATTAATGAAATACATTCATTTTCTTACTGTATTATCTTGTTCTGTTATTGTGTATGTTGTAATATGCCACTTATATTCTACTGTTACATTTCCCCCAGATAGGGCTACGTGTTTTCAGTCTCAAACTGTATGTTTGCACTGTCTGTCGCATATTATTTATTTTTGCTACTCATTTTACATTTACATTTTTACGCTACTCAATTCATATTTGTCTAATTTTACTAAATTGTGTTTTTCACTTATCGTCTTAATTGTCCAGTTACAGGAGGGTGCACGCCATACCATTGTGGCACTGCGTGACATTGTCTCGGGTACATATGACCATAAACGTGAACTGAGTTGAATTGAAAGCCTTCACACACACCATGCTCACTGTGTGCCTGTGTGTGTTCATGCCAATTAACTCTTGTGTGTTCATGTTCCCGTGCGCGGCCAGGGGCTCCGCAGCTAGCCCTTAGCTAGCCTCTAATTAACAACAACACCAACATCTTCTCGCCAGTCGAGAGGATGCATCATGAGCCCGATAAATGATGCGAAACTGAGCCGCTAAGGGTTGAATCGGGACAGTTTAATGACCCCACATTTTCGGTCCCGGGCCCCTGGAACCCCAGCGCTCCAATAAGGCGACCATCAGAGCTCCGTCTGTGGATGTAAAGAAGAGCGGACCCTCTGGTTAATTTAGGGGGAGCAGCTAACCTTCGTGATATCGAGTCGGGAGTCCCCCTTAGGCTTGACAGAAAGCTCCAGGTATGTAAATGTGAATTGTTCCTGCCGTTAGGAACGTGCCACCGTTGCTGTCGCTACGCGGTCGTTGTGTTCCCAGGGCTAACCCGGTGTTGTGCCTAAAATAGCACCCCCACCAAATAGAGCACCAGCATCGTAGAAGCGCCCAGCTGAAAAGGGAGCATAGTTTGATTAATACTTCCGACTGTGTGTGTAACTGTACACCACCAGACAAAGCATTTGAAGGTTGAATATTTGAATTGGGTTTACTGTAAGCGGTAAGGAAGCTGTTTATAGCCGGGGAGCCATTTTCACCATAACACCTAGCTAATGTTTCCTCTGTGGCTCTGTTAGCAGGTGGCTATGCTAAGCAGGCTAACTCTCTCCTAGTTACCCCGATCTTTGCCTGGAGACGAAAAAACGTTACGACGCGCAGACTCCGTCCATCAATTTGTTTACCGCGAACCGTTCAACATTTGGATTTGTGTGGAAAGCGCATTGTGACCACACATCCGACATATTGATTTTTAAAGAAAACATTCACTCTGTTGATATTATTTGGTTCCAGGTGTTTTTGACTTCATTTGTTGTGTGTCTTTGCTCTTAATGGATGATACACATCACAAAAACAATGATTCATGTGGCACAAATCTTTTTTTTTGCATCTGTTTATACTGAATTTAATACAATGTCCTGTGCAGGGAATTGCAGAACAGGTAGAACGGTACAAAGGTAATTAAGCCGTTGTAACAATGTAATTTAGTGCAATTCACATTGTTTATTTAGCACCAAATCAAAACTGTGGGCTTCTCAGGGCACTTTATAAGACACCCTACTACTAAATATTTCTTATCAGTTCATTTAGGACACAAGACCCAATTTCATTTTCAGTCCCAAGTACTCCAGTTCAGTCCAATAAAAAGCTATTTCCAAACAGTCAGATTTAGACCAATTAAGAACATGCATGTTGGAAAGGAACAACTCCCTTTTAAACTACAAGAAACCTGCAGCAGAACCAGATTTAGGAGGGGGTGTCATCTTCCTTGACTGGATGGGGTCGGAGTGGAGGTGAGACAGATAAAGATGGTTTTGCCAAACAAAAGCTGCCAAGAGAAAGATGAAACACAAGTTAGGAACCGTAATGAATGATTGAGAGTATTACATCTTAATAATAAAGAATTACAGGAGTATTAGTAGAGTAGAAGTAATATACACATATACCAGTTTAATTGTTTCACTCTGACACGATATGTATAATTTTGTCAGTATTGGATAAATGAAAGACCGCAATACTGCAATTAAAAATAATATTACTTTTAGATCTTTGCTGTGTTCACTCATTGATCAGCATTAAATAAATATCACTTCACTGGCAAAGCACAAAAGGGTGTCTTGCTGTTTTCTTTTTTGGAATAAATTAAACAAACACTTCGGGTGTGTATGGACTGAAAAAAGCTAAATATGTGGAAAAGCAGTTCTTAGTGTTTGTGAAGCATGAAAGGTAATCTGTGATGCTGTGGGCCTATGTCTATCCATCAATCCATTGTCTACACTCGCTTATCCTTGCAGAGTCATGTGGGGGCTGGTGCCTATCTCCAGAGTTCATAGAGTCAAAGGGGTGGGGTACACCCCAAACAGGTTGCCGGTCCATCTGAGTGCGCTGTGGGCCTTTGTCTTTGTGCTGGGAACCTTGCTAGAGCTCATGGCATCACAGACTGTTTAAAATACAAGGACCGTTTTAAGCAATCTTGTGGAGTTCCACCAGAAAAATGAAAATGGGTCATCACCAGGTCTTTCTGCAGCATAATGATCCAGAAGTCATGCTGTCCTGTTGGCAAAAAGAAGTTGTGTAATGCCTAATAAATGTACTCAAGTTAAAGGTTGGATTTTTTTAAATGTCACTGTGAGATTTTATCTCTGCAATAAAAGATGGATTTATTTTAAGTCTTTTCACACAGGAGTAGCCAACACATTTGTCTGCATCTAGATTTCCCCTCTGGTGATATAATGGGAATACAAAGATTAGAGCTCTTTTCAAAGATTAGTTTGAAAACTAAGGTAAAGAGAACATTGTCTAAATTTCTTTGGTTTTGCTGTTGATCAATCAAATTTTTTCATGAATAATCTTAGAGCAGTAGAGTTTCTTAATTCTTTTAAAGCATCATGGTATAATCACAGCTTTTTAAATCATCAGCTGCCACCATATTCCGCTGTTTGAGGCGATCCCGTTCAGGGTAGTTCTGGCCTGCATCAGTGTGTACCCCAACAACATTCATGCCAACAGACCTTCTTATCGGGAGAAATAATATTGTGGTATTCAAGTCTGTGTGCACAGTTTGCCTCTCAGCTGCTGTAAAGCAAAGAATTCAGCATTACTAAAACACCTCTAAGAGATCAGGTTGGGTCATTATTAGGTCGTTCAGCAGGATAATGATCCATAGGGTCAACCCATAAATGTACTTAAGTTGAAGGTTGAAAAGACATCAGGTTTCAAAGACTTCAGAAAAAGCTGAAATAGCAGGATTTCTAAAACAACTAGGCAAGCAAAAATAATTTTTGTAAGCTGTTAGCCTGAGTGTAGTTTCCTGATAACGTACTATATGAGTTCTGTGTTTCTTCATGTGCTATTTCTGACACTTGTCTTTTTCTTGCAGATGTAACTCAAGGATAATTGTCAGAAGTTTTCCTTCCATCTTTCCCAGCATCTGGTTTTCTTCAGGGCGTTCCAGTTTAAGCCTTCAAAGCCTCGGTCACAGCTTCTTCGCCGAGCTAAGAGATGGAGTGAGTTTTTCCTTCCTTCACACATTCAGAAATCTGCAACCCATTACTCAAAATGTCTCTCTTTCTCACTTTAGCTGGGCTGCTCCAGCTGCCAAACTGAATCCGTACTCCCGAGCCCGCATGACGGAGGCCTGGCAGCAGCATGCGGTCGCTCCACCTCCAGTTGTCCATACGATCCCAGCAGGAGCTGAGAATGCTTTGAGCTGTGCGGTGTATGGGATCGTGTTGCAGCCGGACGCCTCATCATTGCAGCAGCAGCAGCATGGAGGTGGACAGCAGCATGCTGGAGCTCAGCAACATACAGGCGGACAGCAGCAGCAGGAGCATCCTCCTCAAGCCCAACAAAGCTCTCTACAGGTGGTAACAGAGTCAGTACACAAGTGTGGGACATGTGGACACGACATCTCTCACCTGGCGAACCCGCTTGAGCACCAGTGCATGGTGAGTCAGGACAGGTCATTCCAGTGCACTCAGTGTCTGAAGATCTTCCATCAGGCCACAGACTTACTGGAGCACCAGTGCGTTCAGGTGGAGCAGAAGCCGTTTGTGTGTGGAGTATGTAAGATGGGCTTCTCCCTCCTTACCTCTTTGGCTCAGCACCACACTTCGCACAACAGCAGCAACCCTATGAAATGCTCCATATGCGAGAAAACGTATCGACCCGGTTCCTCCGGGAACACGACACCCACCTCCTCAAGCAGCTCCCAGCCTTCCAGCAGCGACGGGGCATCGGCGAGCAGCAGCTCGTCCATCTTACCTTTCCCTTCGGCTCGAGACCGGCCGTACAAGTGTTCCGTCTGCCAGAAGGGCTTCAAGCACCTCTCAGAACTCACGCGGCACGAGAGGGTGCACACAGGGGAGAAACCCTTCAAATGCGACACATGTGACAAAGCTTTTAGCCAGTCGTCACATCTGCAGCACCACCAGCGGACACACAGCAGCGAGAGGCCGTTCAAGTGTGCCGTGTGTGAAAAGAGCTTCAAGCACCGCTCACACCTCGTCCGCCACATGTACGTGCACTCCGGGGAGCATTTGTTCAAGTGCAACCTGTGCGAGCTGCACTTCAAGGAGTCATCAGAACTGCTTCACCACCCCTGCCACCCGCAGGGCTCCCGGCCGTTTCGCTGCGCAACGTGCGGTAAAGGTTTCAAACGGCCGTCCGACCTGCGCCAGCACGAACGCACCCACTCCGAGGAGCGCCCGTTCCACTGCGATGAGTGCCAGATGAGCTTCAAGCAGCAGTATGCGCTCATGCGCCACAGACGTACGCACAAAGACCCCTCAGACCGGCCTTTCAAATGCAGTTTGTGCGACAAAGGCTTCATGCAGCCCTCCCACCTTCTCTACCACCAGCATGTCCACGGCATGGACAACCTGTTCAAATGCGCCTCCTGCCAGAAAGAGTTCAGCCAGTCAGGGGAGCTGCTCAGACACAAGTGCGGGGAGTCGTCCAACTCCTCACCTGACAAGCCGTACAAATGTGACGTCTGTGGGAAGGGATACAAAAAGAGCTCCACCTTACAACGCCACCAGAACTCTCACTGCCAGGAGAAACCCCTAAAGTGCTCGCTATGCGACCGGCGCTTCCTGTCCTCCTCTGAGTTTGTCCAGCACCGCTGCGACCCATCGAGGGAGAAGCCACTCAAGTGCTCTGACTGCGAGAAGCGCTTCAAGTACTCATCAGACCTGAACCGCCACAGGCGCGTGCACACAGGCGAGAAGCCCTTCAAATGTGACCACTGCAGCAAGGGTTTTAAACAGCGTGAGCACCTGACCAAACACCAGAGCACACACTCCAGGGAGGGCCAGTTCAAGTGTGTCTGGTGTGGAGAGCGCTTCAGTGACTTGGGCTCTTTGCAGGATCATACTGTGCAGCACACATCCGATGGTGGTGGCTATAATGTGCCACAGTGCATGTGAATCATGACTCTTATTTTCTCTGAATGGACAGAACCATCAAGACTCCGTCCTCCACCCACAGGCTGTTTATGAACCCTAACATCATTCAGGGGAGTTCTGGGCTGCGTTTGTTTTCTTTTCTCATTGAAACGGAAACTTTGGGTCTGGTTGAACAGTCAAAGAAAAAAAATTCCAATTGTAATTATGAGTTATTTCTCTAAAGTTTCAAAACTCTGATATAAAGGAAATCTAATAAAATCTGTTTAGTTTTGTAGAAAAACTAAAAGTGGATGTTTTAAAGAACATTTAACAAAAAATGCATTTAAACTAGAAATGCACCAATCAGTCAGACAGAGATCAGAATCGGCCAATGGTCTCTTGATTGGCTCTGATCGGTGATCACAAATCAGACACTGGAAAATCAGAGTCCCCCACCCCCAGACCATTTAATGCATCTAAACTAGAGCTGCACAAGACATAAAATCCCAGTCGTTATTAAAGTATCAATTTGTGCAATATCACAATCGCGAAGAACCTTTTGCATGCAATATTTGGTCGATTATTATATTTCAAGGGACATGCATTTATACTCTGCATGTGAATATATATTTGGCCAGTTGGACGGACTTTCAATGCCAAACTTGACATAGATTCCAGTCGACGACCTACTTAAGCTATTTCTTCATTTTCTGTGAGGTTCAACGCTATCACCACTGTTAAACAACCATTAACACATGTATTTCTCTTGCATGTGTGATAGTGCTTAGAGTGAAAATTGGAATTAAAAGCTCACAGAAGACAAGATAAGACAAGCTTTCAGTCCGGAAAAGCCGGATTGGCGCATCTTTAATTAGGATTAATCTTTTTTTATCCCTTTGAATCATGAAGGATTTACTACATAGAGATTATATCAGTAAACTAAAGTTTAAAGCTAAATTAAACTTATTTGTAAAGATGAGTAATTCAATAAATTTAGGAAATAGTACATTTCCGGTTAAATTCATTCTGTTAGTAACATTCTCGAGTTACAAAAAGACTGTTCAACCGGAGCCTTTTCTCCTTCTTTCTTTTCTTATACCTTAGTGTTTTATTTGTCCAACCCATGATCAGTGACAGCATTATGGAGGCTGAAACTGAGATGTATTCCTCTGCAGTCACCACTCTCAGGCCTTTTCTGATTCATGCATACTCTAAAACATTTGCCTTAACCTCTAACCATAACCAGAAAGTATGTTCAGAAGTCCCAAAAATAATTTTTGTTTCTTTGTTTTTCCGTTGTGCATGTGGGAACCGGAAGGGACCTCAGAGTGTTGACGGTTCAAAGCAACATTGGGCATCCGTGGCAAAATGCTGTCACCACAACCTCACATCTTTCAGCATTCACACACGCTTATTAACTGTTTGGTACCAAAACATGTGTGCCCTAAAACAGATCCGTTTAATCCTCCTGATTTATTTACCCTTCTTTGTGTTAAGTAATCTGTTTTGCAGTTTTTCTTTCTCTCTCATTTGTTTTACCTGTTTGTTCTCTTCTCTCACGTTTAGTCCTCTTGGTAAAAGATGAGTTTACTCGGCAGCATTACGTAACTATTTGAAACTTCCTGCTCCTCTCCTAAAGTCATAAAAAGAAAGTACACCCTCCTTAAATTCTAGAGTTGGACATATCAAGACGTAATGCTAATGAGCTGGTCTTTATCAGATTCTTAATTTTCTAAAAGCTGACACACTGATGATCAGTTAATGAAGTCTTTGAATTAGCAGCACTGTACTGCTACTTTTTCTTCTAAATCCTATTGATTGAATGTTTCAGTCTAATAAAACCTGCCAGTTTAGATATATATATAATAAATAATATACATATTTCAAAACATTATTCTCATCATATTCCTGCAGAGGTCAGCGTTGTTGGATGATGCGTATTGAATCCTCTCTCAGCGTGTACATATACTACAGATGTGTGAGCCAAAATGATCGGAAATATCAGAAGTTGTTTTTCTGAAGATTTTTCTTACATTTTTTACTACGTGAAACGTTTTGACCAATGCTCTTCTTTTGTGGTTGTTGTTTTCCTTGTCTGTGTAGTTTTACGGTGCCAGTACGTTACCGGGACTCTCAAAGAGAAACCCGTGTGAGAGTCCGAGTGTGTGAATGTAAAAACTGTGTTTTAAACAGGAGAATTTAGTGCGATCAGACCTGAGCGCCTTTGTTCCTCGTTAAAGTACAACCAGTCTGAGATGTTCCTGCAGGATGATCCTGCACCTCTGTTCTGACAGATTTAGGTGTTTATTCCGTTGTTTCCGGTTATGCTGGGTCTGTCTGGGCGCGTTTGTCTCTGAATTGTCATCGGTGATTGCCACGAGATTCTTGTTGCTCATAAGAAGCCACTTTGTTTACATGTTGACTGACTGCCATCGTTTTTCCTTCTTGTGTCCATCCGTCCTCTCCTATAACGTTTGAGTGCAGTATTAAATACATGTTTTGAAGTATTTTCTACAAACAGGAGTTGTTTACTCCTTTTCATTTCAGCCTTAAAATGTTTGCTTCATGCCTTGTTTTTTCAATCATTCAATGTAAGCTGATCGTAGCGTCCATCTTTTATTACTTTACATCTTTTAGCACTTTCAAAACAAGTTTGGCTGTGTTTTCTATGGTTTTGCACTTGTTTATCTGGTATCTTTGTCTTTTATTAAACTGATACATTATGTGCATTGTTGGAGTGAGAGACCAGGACCTTGGGGTTGGTTAAGAATAAAAAAGTGGGAATTGAAAAGCTTTTTTTATCCAGAAACATAATTTACATGTAATGTCTGTTTAAAGCCAAAGAACTTCACTTGCTTCTGTTTATTTGATTTGTTTTGGGGTTTTGGAAGATGCTTGCAAATTCTCAGAAAAAGATATCTATCCATCCACTCTTGGTAGAAGATGAAATCTACCCCCTATCTATGAATGAGATTAAGAATCTCCTTTATATTCCAATATCTAAATTCTTACTGGTTTTACTGGAGAAGGGTCGGTACAGGCACCAGTTAACCCACTCCACGTCCACTTTAGTACCAGTAAAACCCCCTGTTGGACCCTGGTGTTTCCTCCTCCCTGCATGCTTGGTGTTAGTTCCTGTGTTTGCTCTTTTTTTTGCCGGTACATCCCCTCTTCACAGCACTTTTCCTTCCCACTATATAACTTTTCTTTTTTCATTGTTCTGTGGTTTATGTGAACAATGTTGAAGAGAAAACTTGGAAAAGAAAAAACTTTGTATAGTACAGTTCCTGTGCATTCATGCTGAGATCGTCTGTATGTATGTAGCATTCATTTACACACAGCACTAACAAATAAAACTTTCTTTTATTTATAATACTCTTGTGAGTGATGAAGTTATCTACAGAGGATGCTTTTAGGTGCCTTTTGTAACGTGTACAGTTATTCCAGAGGTTTCTGTTTTTAGATTTTTGTGCAAGTGCATATTTATTCATAATACAAGAGATATATGAGTTTGAAAAGTTTATTTCATAATTAAACAACTAATTTCATCATGTTGCTTTCATATCTTAACTTTATCCTAATTAGAATAATTTTACAGCTTAATTACAACCATTTGTATTCCTTTACTATAATTTAACTTAGTTTATTCATATAACACTAATTGAGAGCAAATGCCATCACACAGCCCTTTAGAAAAGCTTAACATTCATTTCAAGCGACAAAAGTGGACAATTTTATAAATAAATCATTACACGTTATCATTACATACTGTTATAATTTAAAACTTGTATTTATTAATTGAATGTATTCTTGATAATTCATAAGGTAAATAATTATATAATGTGAAATTCATTATAAAAATGTGATGTCACATGATCATTTCGACTTATTTCCATATTTATTAAGTTATTTGATGGTTCCATTGCTGTTCCCCTCATGAAATATACACCCAAGTCTGTTTATGGCTTCAACCTCTACAAAGACAAGGGATAATTATATATATATATATATATATATATATATATATACATATATATAATTATTTCAAATTTTCTAATTTATATATAAATATCAATAAATGACAGATTTTTAAATGTTACACAAACGTACTTATTTCCTGTCAGCAGAGGGCGCTCTGGCCCTACCAACGCTTGACGCATGGCGTGATATCCGTTCACCCCGGATATCAGCGGTTTCACATCCCGGGTATCTTCCTCCCTCCTGCTCCTCCTTCACCCGCTCCGCCTCCCTTCCTGCGCTCTCCACTACCGGGGAGGTCCGCAGGCTGCCGAGCTAACTCCCGAGAACCGGGCCCCTTAAGTTTGCGTACGGCACCGGGCAGTCAAGGTCCCGCTAGCCGGTTGCACATGACGCGGGATACGCTGATGTTGGTACCCGGAGCCGAGTGCGGTGCGACATCTCCGCGCTACCGTGAGCTAACAACATCGATCTTCGCTGCTGCTTCCACCGCCCCCTCTCTGCCTCTGGTCGACCCGCTACCGATCCGTCACATAGAGCGTTGATTGATTAGCTGGCTCTGGAGCTCCTGGGGCATCCCGCCTACAATCGTTCATCACCCGGTGCAGGAATCCCGATCAGATACATAATTTTCCCTGCTCCTCGTGTGCTTTTTAGGGTCCGCCTCCTCTACCTGAGCACCCCTGATGCCTCCTGGTTTCTATCCCTGTGTGTAGCACCATCAACCCCTACTTTTATAATAAACCTTGACCTGGTCCGCTGCCTTTAACAATCCGACCAAGAAGCGCTTCAAGGCGGCCACAGCCTGCGACGACTCTCGGGGAAATATCTGGTTCTCAAGTCTCCCTTTTTCTTCCTTTCTCTGCAAACCAGCTGGCTGTCGAGTTCCACTTTCCTCCCACACGCAGCTACCCTACCGATCCTCAAATCCACCCCAGCTTCCCTGAGTCGGCCCAACTATCCGCCCAGCGGCGTCCGAGCCACGGGTCCCACCATGCCGGGTCCGGTGGCCGGGAGCAAGGCCCGTGTGTACGCAGACGTCAACACCCTGAAGAGCCGAGAGTACTGGGACTACGAGGCCCATGTTCCGAATTGGAAGTGAGGACATTTCCGTTCACTCGAACACTGCATGCATGTGTGTGGAGGATGCAGAGGGGAATGTGTGGCAGATGAGTGTTTATTATTAAACACAGAAGTGTGAGGCTGTGATGACACCACGGTAGTCCTCCAGCCTGTCTGACACCTCATTCCGTCGCATCTCTGTCCTCTCCTCCTCGTCCAAATGCCCTGAGATCTGAGCCAAAAACTACGGTACTTTTCTGTTTTTGTCACACATGCCATTTTGTCTGTTTGTCTCTGCAGCAACCAGGAGGACTACCAGCTGGTTCGTAAGCTCGGCAGAGGGAAGTACAGCGAGGTGTTCGAGGCTATCAACATCACCAACAATGAGAAGGTGGTGGTGAAGATCCTCAAGGTGAGTGACTAAATTCTCTCATAATGGTGCATCTCAAATGTGAAACAAAATCCCAAAGTTGTTTATTTCAGTAGTTCGGTAACTTATAATGCTACGATTGAAACCTGATGTTATGTCATGTCCTGTACAATCCAGGGGAAGACTGCTGACTTGACAGTCACTGATACTCCCCACGAGGAGGTTCAGACACAAAAGGTCATTGCTTAAGGAACAGGCTGTTCAGAGTGCTGTATCGAACATATTAATGGAAAGTTGAGTGGAAGGAAAAAGTGCAATAGAAAAAGCAGCTTCATGTGCTGCTTCCTCTGCTTAGCATTGTCCATTTCCAGTTCAGAGTTGTTTTCAGCACCTATCTGTTTCCTCTTCTTCTATTCTTTTCCTCCAGATTCCTTTAGACCATGTCAAAGGCCTATCTGGTGGTTAAAGGAATCTCCTTCGCACATTTTACGCTGTCAAACATGTACTATAGACTTTGTTGGATAGAGACTCTGCAGATAAAAGTAAATATCCCTTTATCATGTGGAACTCATAGTTAGTATGCTGCATATGCTTTGTTTTGGGATCGAGGGTGTTCACCCTGAAGATGGAGATCTGAGCTAAGACCCTCTGACTTCTTTCATTGGCCTTATGTAATATTCTAATTGTCTGAGAAAATGAATTCTGGGTTTTCATTAGCTGTAAGACACAACTATCAAATTTCATTCAACATAAATAAACAATTGAAAAATGTCACTCAGTAACGAATCAATATAATATTGATTCATTTTTTTTACCTTTTTCACTTAAATTACTGTATGTACAATGTTTTTGCTCTGAAGCAATGAAAATAAAAGTGTGTTAGATTTACAATTCAAACATCTGGGACAGGTAGCTGTTACGTTTTAATAAATATACAAAGAAAAAACTTATACCTTGAACAAATAGTCAACACTAAAAACTTCTCTGGTTCAGGCCTAATTATTTTCTACAGGGATTACTTTGCTGTCTTGAAAGATCTGGATTTATGAAGTTGAGCTAAGTTGAAGACCTCGAAGTTGAGCCTTTGCTCATCCACATCAGAAGGTTTGATTTGCGCTGGTTTGAGCCTCTGATTTGGATGCGTCCTTTGGGGCATATATTCCAGGCATATATTGCATGTGTTGTCCTCATCTTTTGAGATTGAGATCTTTTATGGTCAGGATGTGAAAAAAAAAAATTTGTTCAGTTTCTGTCAGATGTTTTGGCAGAACATTGAACCCAAACATGACATTCATGGATTTTAAGATAAACATTTAAATCCAGATTCTTTAACATTTAAAACAAGTGTTCCAGTAAGCCAGACTCAAAGACCCAAGCAGTACAGGGGACATCATTTAACCATTTGAGCAGGAAGTCAGGTCTGTAATTGAAGCTTTAGCTCTAATTGCAGCCCTGCTCGTTAAGCCAGCTTACGAACCCTTTCCTACTGCTGTTTAAAATCCAAGCAGAAGATTAAAAACACCGGTTGTCAACAACGTCTAGGTTTAATAAACGTGGCTGTGCAGTTGTAGGTACGCGGGTGAACCAACACGGCTGCCAGGGTTCGTCTGCTGCAAGCTGTCATGTCTCTGCTTGATTTTTTGCCAATATTTTCAGTCACAAAACGTTGATACTGAACCGGATCAGCAGTAAGGGTGGCCTCTGCTGTGATTGGTTGGTTGCTTTTCAGACAGACATAACCTGACGATGATGATGATCTTGGAGTCTGCTCAAAGATTGGGTTCATTTATGTTCAGTTTGATGCTTTTGAACAGCCTTTAATTTAATGAATAATGCAGTTCTTAACCAGGTTCCACAGTATTTAAATATAACTTTGTGTACAGAAAAGCACAACAGATTCCACACAAGTACACCCCCTGATTCTGGAGAAACCACCTTCAACAGAAACATCCTGAAGAGGCTTTCTGTCTGACTTTATCATGTCACTGAGGAAGAATGGTGGCCCACTCTGCTTTGCAACGTTGCTCTGTTGTTGGCGTGTTCTGGTTCCCATCAGGTTTCTGCCGTCAGACGGATAACCTCACATTTGACTCTCAGCATACGCTGGTATACAGAGGAGTTCAGAGTTGACTGAGGGATGCAAAAAAAAGCCCAAATCATCATAATTTCCACCACCGTGCTTGACAGCTGGTCTGAGGTGTTTGTGCTGACAGGCTGTGTTTGTGCATTATGCCCGAACACCTCAACTTTGGCCTCATCTATCAGAAGAACACTGATTCCTCTTCATCTAGATACAACTCTGCAAACCTAAGTCACGTGGCCATGTTCTGCTTTTAGAGAGGCTTCCAAACAAGCCATACCTGTTTAGTCTTTTCCCGGTTGTAATAACGTTATCACTTAACTCGCTAACTGAGGCATGTAGAGTCTGATATGGAGCTCTTGGCCACTTTTCTTTGTCGTTTCTAACTGTTGGTGTGAATTTGCTGAGAGATCCACGCAAATATATAAGCAAATATATATTGTCATTCTGTGTGATATTATACACTCACCGGCCACTTTATTAGGTACACCTTGCTAGTACCGGGTTGGACCCCCTTTTGCCTTCAGAACTGCCTTAATCCTTCGTGGCATAGATTCAACAAGGTACTGGAAACATTCCTCAGA
>JAHUTJ010067240.1:0-17354 GCA_036250325.1 Characodon lateralis
TCTTTCTGCATGGAGTTTGCATGTTCTCCCCGTGCATGCGTGGGTTCTCACCGGGTACTCTGGCTTCCTCCCACAGTTCAAAGACATGCCTGTTAGGTTAATTGGTCACTCTAAATTCCCCTTAGGTGTATGAATGAGTATGTGCATGGTTGTTTGTGTGTTGCCCTGTGATGGACAGGCGACCTGTCCAGGGTGTACCCTGCCTCACGCCCATAGACTGCTGGAGATAGGCACCAGCTTCCCCGCGACCCACTATGGAATAAGTGGTAGAAAATGACTGACTGAACAATGTCATATAAAAGGAGCCATCAAAACAGGACTTTTCAACAAAACCCAAGGTGTTAATTTTTTCCCCATCGACTTGATTTTAAAGGCTCAGTTACTCTGCTTTCAGTGTAAACACTTGTTTCTATGAAATCAGGAGAATTCCTGCACCTTGCACTCATCAAACTGTATCAGATTAAGTCAACAATGTGATCAAATTAATTTACCTATTCCATTTAGTCTTTTGTTAGGGTTTGCTTCCAGTAATTAATTTCTTTGGTTGTTTCTTTTACCTGAAAATGATGCAGAGAACACTCATAAGTATCAAAGCGAAGAAGGCTGCTCCGCTCACAGCAGCAAGGAGGGAGTCCACCTTGCTGCCTGATGGGGACGTAGCTCGTTCATCCCCTCCTGGCTCGGTCAGGTTGTGGTAGTGGAAAAGAAGAGCAAATCCGCGTCCCCAGTGGGTGGTTGTGATGAGCTCCATGATGACCTCCACCATCTCTTGGCTTGAGCCAAAAACCAGCTGGCTGCTGGGAGGCCGGTTGGACCCACAGAACCTGGAGGAAAAGGTGATGAGGTCCGAAATGTAGAGGACATCGTGAGGGCAGGCGTCAAGGATGAACTGTTGAGTTTCAGGACTCACAGTAGAAGTATCTGTGGAGGGTGGTGAATCAAAGGTGGTCTCTTCCATAACTGTGTTTGGAATCAAACTAGGATTGAAATCTTCACTTAAGAGAGAAGCAGAGGCAGAGTTGATGACATTGTCTGCAGAGGGTACAGCAAGAGGTAGGAGAAGAAGGGAAGTCGGGAGTGATGAAGACTGACTAGAGGATGGATCTGCCGATCTTTTGGCAGAATTTGAGACTTTGGCAATCTCCATTTTTGTAGACTGTTCCTGGACCACAACTTGATTGAGAACACCATCTTGGGAAGATCGTTGAGTCTTTGAGAGATCCCCTGCAGTCTGAAGCGTAGGCTTTGCGGCTGCAGACAAGCTTTCATCAGCTGATAATCTGGTAGGCGTTTCCTCTGCTTCTTCTTCTTCTTCAAAATTAGAGAAAGCAGAGTACTGAGATTCAGAGTCATGGCTTTCAAACACATCAAAGTCAAATATCTCCAAAACAAGCTGGTAATCAACAGGAACGACAAACTGCCAAACACAGTGAGTCCCAGAGGAGTAGTTGTAGGGGAAACCAGGAGACAAAATGAGACCCTGAACATCCACCAAATCCACCTTGGCACCGCAGTCAAAGTATACCTGCAACGATAATAAATACAAAATAAATATGTTCTGATTCTAATCCTATTCTGTTTTTGACTTTGAAGCACTGCCCAGATAGAGGCCTTTGACTTTTAGATCATCTATGTCACCATCATTGTCAAGTTTAACCAAAGAAAAAGAACATTTAGAAGCAATAACAATTGACGAAAGTACTATGCAACTCAAAAATGTCATTGGACAACAGAATTACTGAGACAAAGAAATTGTCAGGTCTTGCAGAGTATGTACAGGCTTCTGGATAGTCAGGTACCAACATAACGGCTGTTATAACAGTCCAACCAGTGGGAAAAAAAACATTTTCAAGGTCACTAAACATAAGAAGCAGATTCACTCATTGCAATTTCTCATAACGGAGAGAAACTAGCTTTAGGGACAGCATTTATCTGTTTGATAAAATTTAAACTGTTGTCCATAAACCTTTCAAGGCTTCCAGGAAAGGGCCTTGTATAATTGCTCAAAAGCTCAAAAGGACAGAGGTTGGAGATTTCAAAAAATAGAACTTCTGTTCTATCTTAATTTATTTTCACAAGATTTGGTGCCATCTATACTAAGACATTTTGGAAATGTTTAAAAAACAGCTTTCAACTTTGTCTGGGCATCATGTTTCAGGGGTAAGTATACATGTTTGTTGTCCACATAGAAATTGAACAAATAGTTGTTGTTTTTTTATATTTATTTAACCAAAAACAAAAAAGAACAGGTGCAAGAATGGACCCCTGAGGGACACCAAATGAGAGAGAAGCTTTTAAAGATACTGTGTCTTCCAGCATGGCTGTAAAAGTTCTGTCACTCAAATAAGACTTAAACCACTTGAATGCTGCTTCTTAATCCCTAAATGAGAAATGATGTTATGGTCTACCACATCAAAAGCACACTGAAATCAAACAGTACTGACATATCAGGATTCCCTGAGCCAGTAAAAGATAATTTAGCAGTTTTAAAAGTGCAGTTTCAGCATTATGATGTGCTTTAAAACCAGATTAAAAATCTCCACCAATGCCATACTGATCTACAAATGACTGGAGCAGAAGAAAGAGTGATTTCTCCAGCATGGAAATAAAAGCCAATTCGGAAATTAGTATGAAATTAAATTAAACTTGTTGGGTGGATCAAGATTATGTTTTTTCAGGATAGGCTTCAGCCAAACATTCTTAAAAATCAGCTAGAACATGTCAAGACTGAAGACTACTATTAATAGCAGACAAATCACTCATCCCATTATGTGAAGTACATCATATCGAATGATGTACTTCACTCTACAATCATGTAACACTACAATATGTTTATGAGTGTCAAATGATGTGATTTTAGACCTGCAATGCTAAAAAGTTCTTCGTTTGAAATTCAATCTAATAATGATCAATGACATTGGCTTCATCAAACATGATGAGGCGTAAGGTAAATATATTACATGAAAGCTGGAGTCTTGATTGCTCAATCACATAAACTATATTGACATTGAGCCACTGAACTCACCCTTTATTTCAGAGCCTGTGTGGTTGGCCTTGGTGACCTGTGGGAGCATTTCTTCAAAGTTGTTGGCTGTAATTCTTCCCAGAAGCATGGAGATTTAAAAGGGACCTTGGCCCTAAGCATAGGCAGATGTTTATTGGTCCTGGGAGCTGAAGACCAGACCTTTGTAGGGGGTCTGTGTGTTTATGAGGCTCTCTGTTCACCTCAGTTCTTGACTGTGGGAAAGCCCCAGACAAGCAGACCCCCCTTGCCAGATTGGTAACAAACAACACCCTCCAGCAACACTTGCTTTGCAGTTCTACAAAAAGGTACATTTTTCAAGTGAAGCCTAGAAGATTTTTTTCAACATTTATCAAAACTCATCCCCCAATGGGCAGGTGGAGAAATAGGTTATCTTCTAGATCTCAGCCCTCAGCGAATTGCACTTTTGTTTTATCTGCTAAGAAATATAACTCTTAAACTCGTGTCTCACTGTTTATGAAACATAAATTTACCAGAATACAGAGGTTTCCAATAGAATGTTGCCAGGAGATTCTCAACAAATCCCCTTCATTGCCTGATCACTTGTTAACCTTTATAAAAGCATACGTTTTGGAAGTTTGCAGCTCTGAAGCACTCAGATCCCGCATTATGACGATGCCAAGAAGGAATATCACCAGCAATATTATTAATCTTAATCTTGTATGGAAATCAATCTGAGAAAGTCTTTACAGTCATTACCAAACATTTCAGAGTTCATAATATTTCAGTTAAAAAGATTTTTCCCCAAGTAGAAAACATTCCAGACAGTTGCCAGATATCCTAGCATGAACTTCCAGCAAGTTCATCCTGAGGTCAAACCTCACAAAGAAATATAGGTAAACACTACAGGGCCTCAGTTTGCATGTTAAATTTAAAGTTCATGACAGCACAGCTAGACCGATATGTGTGGGCTGTTCACAAGGGTTTCAGGCAGTTTATTTATTCTTACAGAAAGACATAGTTCGCTAAACTACATTTAATTAGGTGGAACATTTAATTAGGTGGAACTGGCAAAAAAATGTTTATTGATAGAATTTATGAATAATTTCATGGAGGTGCTTAAAATGTAATGTAATCTGATTAATATTCTCTACCTTGTAGTGCTTTGCAAATGTATTTACACTCTGCACTGTTAGCATACACTCAAATTTAATCTATTGGAATTTTACTGGACAGACCTGACACCAAGCAGTACATACATGTAAAGTGAAAATGAAATGATAGATTGTTCTCTACTTTTTTTATGGAAACACAAAAGTGTGGTGTGAAACTGTATTTAGACCCTCTTTGCCAATACTGTACTTACAGCTGTAGATCTTTGAACATTGATTGGCCATTCAAACAATTTAATCCAAACCATCCCCCTGCAGCTCTGGCAGAATGTTTAGGGTTGCTGTTTTAGTGGAAGGTTCTGTGTTCCCTGGATGGCTTGTGGTACACTTTCAACAAAATGTCTTGTGGCTGTCTTTCATCAATAGTGCTTTTTTCCACTCTGCCATAAAAGTCATATTTGTCAAGTGCATAATTGTCCTGTCAACAGCTTCTCCCACCTGAGTTGAGGATCTCTGCAGCTCTCCCAGAGTTACCACAGACCTCTTGGCTGTATTAATACTCTTGCAAGACATTGTACATATTACCGGCCCACCTATTAATGTAGTTAGATTGCCTAAAAGCAAACCATATTGTAAGTTGATCCCACAGCATTTTAATCAACAACCTAAACCTTACACTGCTCTAACTACACAGTGCTCATCTTCACAGTGAGAACACACCTGAAGCTACAACAAACCTCATGTTGGTCTACGTGCAAAGGAACATGCACTGAACTATAACCAATTTATAAGCTAGGGAGTGCAGGCATTACAGGTTCGAGTTACCAGCAACGCGACTCATGGTAAGGCATTACACACGTTTGTCAGCTCCAACTGGATTTCTAAGAGTTGCAAAGGGATAGTGTGTGGCTGACCAACTATGCAACAACTTAACCAGATTACTTTCCTTGCATATTTTACATTTACAAACAGTAATACCATTGTCATGGACAACTGGCTCTGTCTGTTCTATTAAAATGCTTGCTGACTTCTGTATGTGTTTTTGTCAAATTAGCCATTGCAGTTTTGCGGCTACTACTTTAGATTTGACACTTAGAAGTATTTACATTAGTTCTTGGCCTGCTTCACTTGCCCTGCCAACACACCAGAATTTAGAGAGGGTAAGCTGATTTACAGGTTTGCCATGTTTGCAGCAGAGTTGCGCAATGAGGGAAACCACTTTGCATTATTATGGTGGAAAGGAAGGACAAACTGTTGCCATTCTGAGTAAAAACAAATGGCCAGCTTTTGTTAAACCAAAATAAATAAAGATGGTAACGTTGACAAGAAGGGGCCGCAAATACTGCACAGCTCGGAGTGGGTAGTGATGAAAAGACAGCTGTGTCAGTGATGAGACCATCTCATTTCTCCCAGGATGAAGCTGCTGGAAGGTCCACTGATCTCTAGGATGTACATGCTAGACTACACATGAAAGGACTCTGAAGTGACACATTGGTGAATGGAAATGGGGCATTCTTATAATGCCAAACATCTCAGTTCTGTTACATCACAGGCCATTCCACTGGCAGGCCGCTAGGATGCCTTTTCTCATGGCAGAACAATGAGACTGCAGTGCTGTTTTAGGGAGCCACTTCACAAATGGGGAGACTGGATCACATTTTAATGAAGTAATGCTAAAAAGGTGCAAGCTGAAACTTTATGTAAGAGCCAGCTAGTCACTGTGTCCCAGTTGGGCTGACAGCAAGAGCCTCCCTGGGCAGAAGTTCAACCAAGGACATGAAATGTCTCCTTCAGTGAAACATCAGAAAAGATGCCGCTATGGCTGAGAGGCGCCCCCAACAAACGCCGTTCTTCTGTACTTGTCACTTTATGGAAGAACAGTACGTCCAAAAAAGTGTAAATCATATCTAGGGTAACATACTGCATTTAGAAGCCACCGGCTGACAGGTCAGGCAAGTGGGGCATTAATCAGAGAAGTATCCAGGAGGCCCATGCTAACTTTGGAGGGGCTGCAGAGATCCACAGCTCAGGTGGAACCATTTTCCAACAGAAAAACTATATGTTATTCACTCCATGAATTTGGCTTTTATGGATGAGGGGCAAGAACAAAGCCAGTGTTGAAAGAAAGCCA
The DNA here is from genome assembly GCA_036250325.1 of Characodon lateralis. Classification (NCBI taxonomy): domain Eukaryota; kingdom Metazoa; phylum Chordata; class Actinopteri; order Cyprinodontiformes; family Goodeidae; genus Characodon; species Characodon lateralis. The sequence goes on from JAHUTJ010067240.1 coordinate 6,227, forward strand.
TATGAAGTCCTCCTTGAAGTTTGCCACAAGCCAGGTAGGGGACACAACAAACATGTAGAAGTAGGTGATTTGGTTAGATGCTAACCCAAGCTTAACATGGTACTAAGCAATACACCTTGAAACCCTATGCATAGTAAAACATGGTGAGGACAGCGTCAGGCTTTCGGTATGCTTTTTTTCAGTAGGTATAGGGAAACTGGTTAGAGTAGATGGGAAGATTAATGGAGCTAAATACAAGAAAATCCTGGAATAAAACATGTTAGAGACTACAAAAGACTTAAGACTGAGGAGTTGTTCAACATCCAGCAGGACAAGGACCCTAAACATCCAGCTCCAGTGGAACAGTTTAGATTGACACTAATCTATCATATAAAATCCCATTAAAATACTTTTATGTGATTGTTATGTGATTAAATGAGGAAAAAGGTTAGTGGTAAACTCCCACATTATGTGTGGCACACACTCTCTCTCCTCCTCTGGGGCCTGATTTCCTATTTGGTATTTATAATGCTTGACAACATCTGCAGTTACTATGTTTACTCATCCACACTGACACTGCTGACTTTACGCAATCCGTGATTATTACTTTTGAGTTGATATGAGTTTACATTATTTAAAGATTTATAGCTATATTGGCATCCTTTGCAGTTTTCACTGAACCAATGAACCCAGGTGTGACAGCAGTCAAGCTACTAACATAAAGGTTTTAGTCTTGACCGTTTTATTACATTAAACCATAAAAAAAATAATTGCTTCCAATATAAACACAAGTATGAAAGATTGTAAATAACTTTCTACCTTATACAGTAGCTGAAGCCATCAGCCTGACTTGTTTGCTGCAACAGGGCTTTTTTTTTTTTTAAACCACCCAGGCTGGTTACGTGAAAACTCTGCAACATGAGCCTTCTGCTGCAATACAGTTAGCACACACACTCACACCAGCCTTCATGTGCAAACACTCTCAGACCGGCTCACAAACAGGCAGGCAGGCCCCTCAAAAGGGGGCAGGAATCCTCAGCAGCCCTGTTTACTAGAGAAGAGTGACACCGCCTCACAGGCTTTTTCTTCAGTAGCTGCAATCCACGCAGGAGGCATTGCAATCATGCATGATATTTTTAAGCTACAACTAGCATCTGCCTTTTAAGACTTTAAGAAGAGATTATATGAAGATGGTAAAAATTACAATTTGTAGATTCATCTTGTTATTTTAATCAGTTTGATGTAAAGATCTGGACACAAAAAAAAAAAAAAAAAAAATATATATATATATATATATATATATATAAATACTGTGATGAATAACACTGCTCCTACATGAACTAAAATATGCAATACCAAAAACAAAAATGGGATGCATTTTTGCAATGAAATCCTCATTCAGGACAAAACAATTGGTCTGAAAAACAAGCAGCATTATGTATTTATGTGAATGTAACAAGATTATGACTGCCCTTAATTCAATTTAAACAGCTATTTCTTTCTTGGAGTTCAACAAATGTACAGGCGTTTCTATGCCTTTCCAAAGAATCAAGACCTTTCAGATTCTTTTAAAAATGACTTAACTACTTGGAAACCAAGAAAAGGAAAACTCACTTCTCATGAAGTGTAAGGAAAGATTATTTGGTTTCTTCGTTATAACCAGGGAACTGGTTATAATTGGTATTAAGAAGACGAGGTTTGTATGGATGGACGCAGTTAACATAAAATATCATAGTTTTTGGCACAGCAGCCTGCAGATCCTGGGATAGGAGAAAAGCTCCCTGAGGTCACTCTGCACAGCTGTGAAAAGAGCCCTGATGCTCAGCTCAAGGTTTTATCACACACTCTCTCCGGTTCGGTCTTTCTCCCGATGGGATCAGTGGATGCAAGTCCATTCCGCTGTAGGTTTACAAACAGCGGCTGTGGAAGCTTGATTTAGCCCTGACCACAGCGAGTCTGTAGAACAGTGTGGCGAATCCTGACCTCTCCACAGTGGTCAAAAAAACTGTTTTGGTTTAATATCCAAAGAATGCCTTTAACTATAATTACAGGTTTGCACAGTGCTGTGGGCCAGCCTGCCTCGCCTAAATTGCCAGCAGTCAGAGTCTGAACGTATCAAACCATTTTAAAGAGTAACTAACACAACAAACCACAAAAAGGATTATATAGTCATATTACACACAGTTCCTTGCAATAGAATTCATGCCCTCAGACCTTTTTCAATTTGTCACATCATAGCCACTAATTTAAATCAGCTTTGTTTGAATTTATCACATGGATAAACACAAGTGGGAGGAAAATGTTAAATGGATTTCTTTTTCTTTCAACAAATGAGAATCTGTTCTACTTTGGTCTCATCTAACCAGGGAATCTTCATTTACATGTTTGCTGTGTCCTTACATGGCTTGTGGCAACCTTTAAATGTCACTGCATATGGCTTTCTTTGGATAATGAGTCTCTTCTTGCCACTCTTTTATAACAACCAGATTTATTGAGTACATGACAAACATTCTCTCACCTGAGCTTTAGATCTCTGCAGCTCCTCCAGAGTTACAATGGGTATCTTGGTTGTTTCTTTGATTACCACTCTCCTTGCCCCATTTATCAGTTTAGATGGATTTCATGTCCTCGTAGGTTTGCAGTTCTGCCATCATACTCTTTCCATTTTGGAAGACAGATTGAATAGACCTGTGGGTGATGTTTACAGATTTTGATAGTGTTTTAAAAACCCATCTCTGATGGGAATTTCCCAAGGTTATATACCATATTTCCATCAACTCACACTGCATACAGCACTTTACAGACTAAAATGCAACTAAAATAAATAATTGCACGACAATGACGCAATATTATCCCTGCCCTGTCTCTGTTTACTAATTAATTTGTCTTATCAAGGAAACCAAACAAATTACATTATTTATGTTGAATTAGCTCTGGCATACTGTCACTAAATAGCTAAGCCCACCTGCGACCATTCATTAAAAGGAGGCTTTAGATGGTAACAGATAAAAAACATGTTACTCATACTCAGAACTATGTAACAGATTTAGATGCTCTGGCTGCAGAGCTCTTCCCTCCAGGGTCGATAGCACTCCTTGGAAACAAAAACTGAAATCAGAGTTTGGAGAAAGATTTGCTTTTTGCTCATTTGAAACCCTCTGATTCTGGTGACCAGAACCAGTCCATTTTAAGCTTGACTACTCTATTGAGACACTGGCAGATCTGGCTGGGCTTTTTATGTTTTCACAAACATTTCTTTAATACTGGCGAAAGCAATATATCCCGTAAACAGCCCATGGTGTCCTTGGTGTAGATGTCTTTCCAGGGCGAGTTAAGAAGATGGCCTGTAATTTGTAAGATTGGGACAACAAACTTAATCCGGCACTCAAAACAGCAACGCCTGGCTGAACATGCCTAGTGAGAGCACACAGCCAGCTCCAAACCTTTTCCTATCTTTTACTGGCATCAGTGATAAAAACGCAAAGCCATAACAAAGGAAATCAGAGAATTCCTCATACAGGATGACCACCCACTTGTTAGCAGTTGAGGATAGAGCTTCCAGAAGGTTGTTGAATCATTTAAACCCCAAAATAAAGAGGCTAGTCTGAACAGGGACAAATAAATAGAGGGCTCTGAGGGTGAGAAGCAGCTGAAAGAAAAATTATTGAATTTTACGAGGTTCAAAGCAAAGCTCTGAGTTTATAAATCACAGGAACAACTCTTTCTGTTTGTTTGGTCAGCATATGATTGACTGGAACTGCACTGGTTTGAGCCAAATTATCAATGTGTCGACTCAGGGAGTAAACACGTAAGTGTTAGCCAGTGGCGATTGCTCTAAGACTGCAAGGGAAGCTCAGCTTCCCCTAAAATGTCAAAAAATAAGTGATCAAATATATACTGTTGTGTGTACATGTCATTGACTAAATATGCGCTACAACGCGCTCNCAGTGGCGATTGCTCTAAGACTGCAAGGGAAGCTCAGCTTCCCCTAAAATGTCAAAAAATAAGTGATCAAATATATACTGTTGTGTGTACATGTCATTGACTAAATATGCGCTTCAACGCGCTCAACCTTTGTTCAGAATCAGCTTCTTATCACTGGTAACAACGCGACTTTCCTCTCACTCATTCCCGCACCTTCATAGTGCTTTAAACAGTGAGTTCAATAGTGAAGCAAAAATGCTGGGCTTTGTCCCGCCCATAGGACGCTCAGCGTCAGTGGGGGTCTATGGGCAGTGGGACTTTGTGTGGGACTGCACTGCATTTCATCCCACCCCAAAACTTTTTGTTTTCCTGCATTTTAATTGATTTTAATTGATTAAGTGCAAGTTCATACAAGTTCATGCAAGAACCACCACTGTCCATATAATATTTGCATTGAAATATTGCCATGATGTTTTGAAAAAGATGCACCAATTATTAATTCTAGGGCATTTGTTTGGAGGATACTGGAATGAAGGATATTATTGTGTAGTTAAGTGTTTCTCTGCACTGTAACCCTTTGCAGGAATTCAGAAAATAACAAACGGAGAATCAAACTATACTGCTGCGACCTTTTAAATGATATAGAGATGAGGCACCAAGCTGGCTCTCTGGCTGTGCAAAAAGAACAGTTTGTGTGCCTCTAATGGTGCGTTCACACCGAACGCGGTTTCTGCGAATATTTCGCCTCATTTGTGTGCTTTTGCCCGCTTGACATTCCGCGTGAACTCCGTGTTGACATTTGGCAACAAACGGCAACGCTTCACCGCGTTATCAAATAGGAGGAGCTTCCATCTGCTTCTTGTTGGTTTCAACTGAACATGGCGGACATGGCTTTCACGGACCTAATTACGGTGTTTAACATGTGGAGAGCCGAAAAACGCCGTCGACGTCCCTGGGTTCACGAGATTCTTCAGGGACGGGAACAGTTCGGAGAGTCCCACTACCTACTCCAGGAGTAGGATGATGACCATCTGGATGATGGTCGATTTCAGCGGTACAGTTCGAAGATCTGCTGTCCCGCGTTGGGAGACGAATCGGCCTTCGGGACGCCAACTACCGGCACTGTATCCCCGCTGCTGAACGCCTGTCCATCTGTCTTCGGTGAGTAAATAAATCTCAGCTCAATAAAAAAACAGCCCATTTTTAATGTTCACATCTCCTAAAAATAAGATATTTGTGCCTAAACATATGGACAAGGACCGCCAAAATACACCGGGCAAGAGCTGATATGATAATGTAGCTTGGTAGCCATAAGTACTGATGTATTTTATATAACGGCTGACTGGCGACCTAGAAATCAGGCTTGCTGACATATACATCTGAAAATTAAATACTGATGAATAAAATATAATTTCCTAAATGAACATTACTTTTCCTTGAGCAACTGGACAACCTTCATGCTGAAAAGAGGGCTATAGTTTTTAGTTAGCCACTATATTTAATACATCATATAATGGCCTACACTCTCCAACTTAAATGAATTGCTTCAATTGGTGCCAAGTAATTGAATTGAGTTTACCCAACTTAATTTATCCTCAGTGCTAAATTCTAAATTAAATATTTTCATGTTCAACATTGAAACTTATTATTTCCATTGTAATAAAATGTGTAAAAGTTCAAGGGGTATGTATAGGCTGTAGCTAGTCTCCACTGATATTATACATATGTGTCTTCGTGAAGAAACCTCACAAACTAGTAAATTTATTTCAGGTTTGTTATTAGTTCTATCACACATTTCTGTAGAGAGAACTGTTTTATACATTCTGAATGAGATGTTTTTTATTTTTTCTATTTACTTTTAGATACCTTGCCACAGGGGACTCCTACAGGACAATAGCCAACAGTTTTCGTGTGGGAGTCTCCACTGTCTGCAGCATTGTCCCTCAGGTGGTGGCTGCCATCTGGGACTCCCTGATGGAGGAGTTCATGGCGGTGCCCTCCACTGAAGACTGGAGGTTCATTGCTGAGGATTTCCTGCACAGGTGGAACTTCCCTCTGTGCTGTGGCGCCGTGGACGGCAAGCACGTCCAGATGTCTGCACCCCCCAACTCCGGATCCCAATTCTTTAACTACCAGGGGGATTTCTCAATTGTCCTCCTGGCAGTTGTGGACGCGGGATATCGGTTCCGTGTCATTGATGTTGGGGAGTATGTATCGGATCAGTGACGGCGGCATTCTGGCCAACTCTGCCTTCGGTCAGGCTCTGCGGGCTGGCACACTCCATCTGCCCCCTGACCAGCACCTGCCTGGAGCTGAGCAAGGAGGTCCCCAGCCCATGTCTTTGTGGCTGACGAGGCATTCCCCCTGAGGAGGAACATGATTCGGCCCTTCCCCGGACGCGGCCGTCTGTCCCTCGAGGAGTGGGTTTTTAATTACCGCCTCTCCTGGGCCCGCCTTGTGGTGGAGGACTCCTTCGGCATCCTGACCTCACAGTGGAGGTGGTATCGCCGTGTTGTTGAGGTACCCGCTGAAGTTGTGGAGCTGTGTGTGAAAGCAACATGTGTGCTTCACAACTTCATGCGTGCTTCAGCGGGTGAAGAACCACCTGCTGTGAGGGGTCCAGCAGCTGCACAGCTGCCACTGCATGATTTGGGTCAGGTAGCTGCCAACAACTCCTCAACAGAGGCAAGGCGTGTCAGGGATACCCTCAAAGAATACTTCATGGTGGAGGGAGCAGTACTATGGCAGCCCACAGCATGATTGAACAGTCCTTTTCAGGACTAAATTAAAACGGCTTTTTTCAAAGCCACCTACAAACCTTAAGCAAACCTTCCTTCATCCTATGTGTACATGAATGCTTCTGTATGTGTGATGTTTGCAGATTTTTTTCCCTTCTTTCTCTGCAGGGAATACTCCAGAGCTCAATGCACATCCAGACAATTAAAGGTCCTCTATTGTGTCTCCCTTTGGCTACTGTTTATTATAACATTTATTCTAATATTTCTTATATTATAATAATATTTCTCTCTCTCTCTCTCTCTCTCTATACATACATATACACTGTATATATATATATATATATATATATATATATATATATATCGTAAATGTAATATATATTTTGATATTATAGTTTCTGTATTATTTTCCTAGGTCGTTAAGAGTACAATGCATTTCAGAAATGATAGGAGCTACAATATTTGCTAGAAACAAAATTTATTGCAATACAAAAACTATTTACATAAGTGCCTGAGTTGTGTGACTCAACACTGAGGGAGACAAGTATAGAAGGACCTTGCAATGAGAAGAGGAATGGAGTGGCATGGAGAGAAGGAATGAGAGGAAGTTTAGGTTCATCCCTGGAGAAACTGCCACATGCATAAAAATGTCACATTATTCGGGGTCCACATGGTCCAAATTTAGCACAACTGTGCTATGTTCAAAAATCATCTGCATTAATTTGAACTTTATTAATTCCTGTTTCTCTAGTGGCAGTCTTTCCAGGGATGGAGCTAAACCCAGGAGGAAGTGTTCCATGGAGGAGTAGACCCGCGGGGGTGGTGGCCGGTTCCGGAGAGCTTCTAGAAGCTCCCGTTCCACCTCAGATGGCTCCTCCCGGGGTCGCACTGTCCTCCTCCTCCTCCTTCCTGCAAGATTACACAGTTCTTAAATTAGATACCACACTGAGCTATAGTGTTGATGTGCAGGTCTACTCCTGTATACTTTCACATGTTCACACCTACTGGAGGTTGTGCAGCAGCAGAGGATGAAGGAGCAGAGTTGGAGACAGATGAGGCAGTAGATGCTTTGGAAGGAGTGGACCTCTCCTCTGTGTCGTCACCATTTGTGTCTGTCAAAAAAAGACATGGCAAGATAGTACAATATTAACATTAGTCAAAGTTAATGTTTTCCTTATCATTATTAAATGTTGTTTGGCAACGTACCTTCTGTCTCCGACGTATCCTCTTCTGGGGGTGGAGCAGGTAGGTCCTCTGCCATCTGCTTGACCTGGCCCATGTTGCTGGTGGTGGGCCGTGGAGTCACAAAGGGGTCGAGGAATGAGAGGGCGGCAGAGAACCTCCACTTTTTTACCGCACCTGCTGCTGCTCCACTCCTCTTCTCCAGTGTATTCCAGAAAGAGGCAATCGGCGACAAGCAGGTTTTCCCTCTATTTTTTGGGGGGGGTGAAGTGCGGTTGTAGCCTGTCTGCGGTTGCCATTTTACGGATGAATCGTGATATTGTCTTGTTCTTATTATGCTTTTATGAGTTTTACTTTTATAAGTTATACAAAATATTTTCCCCTTTTAAAAATTAGCCCAACGACAGACAGGGTACAGCTTCACGATAGCAAGTGACGTGCCGGTATAAATTAGCCAAAAGACAGTAGTACAATAGCGCTATTTTAAAGTTTTACCTGCTACTCCAGTCTCCTCACTGACTCTTCTCCAGGCCAGGTCCTTCCTGTACTTGTCTTGGTAAAAGTAATTAGTTGAGTCATACAACTCTGGCTTGCCGCACACCGCCACTATGATTTTGTCCTCCATCTTCACTGACAACCGCTTCTTCTCCGCTGCGGCCTTTCACCCTACGTCACAGCCACATTCAGTCCCTGATTGGTTGATGCGACGCGAATTTAGGAAAAAGTTCAGATTTTTCAACTTGTCCATCGCTCTCGCTCCGCTCCCGTTTTGCTTGGCGCGCCTTCCGCACCATGTCCTCCGTGTCCTTCGCACCGCGCCGCTCCGCTCCTGAACGCGCCTCTACAGAGGGATAACATGTAAATCGGCCGCTCCTTTTGCAGAAACCGCGTTCGGTGTGAACGCACCATAAGGGTGGCCCTGGTCATTTGTACAAATATTTCTGTTTTTTGTTTTCAACCAAATAAAATTCTGACTTTTCACCTTCTTCAGTGTGAGATTATGCCATTGCATTAAAAGCTGAATTTTTTTCATGGCAGTTTACACATTCTTTACAGGGTGCAAATAATTTTAAACAGAGCTGATTATACAAATGTGCCTTTCTCTGAATAACAACTAAGTTTTGAAAACTAGTACTTCTCACTTCTAAATGTCTAGCCCTTCTACAAATGCAAACGAAGGAAATCCTTTAATACTTAAGTGAGATTTTACAATGTGTTTTGCAAAAGTATTCATACCTCTTGAACTTTAATATTACAACTGCACGCCACACTTTTCAAATTTGCAATCCTTAAAAATTTGCAAAAGTCTATCACATAAAATCCCAAAGAAATCCATCAACGTTTGTGTGTATAATGTGAAATAATCAAGTGGTATGAACAGTCTAAAACTGTACAGTGCCTTGCACTGTACAGTTTTAGACTTTGTTCTTAGTTAATTAACCAAATATTTAATGAGACAAATTATAAAAATCCAATTCTTGCATAATCACCATACAAGGTTACCCTAATCTTTGTTAAACTGCTTGATACCTGTTAGGTAAGTGTTCCACCTGGCGTTTGGGTAGTATGACCATGGCTGGACTTCTGACAGATCCAGACACATGTCCTCCCTTCAGATCAGCTCTAGAAGCTGATTCGGTGATGGTATGGATGCTGTTACTATGTTGAACAGGAGACTCAAAATTTGTTACGCTGCCATTTGGCCTGGGAGATGGGGTGTGTATGGAAGCTTTCTGGCTTGTGATGTCACTCTCCTGCTGATCCGGCTTTTTGTCAGCGGAGGCTTCAGTAGCTTGCAGCCTTGCTGTGGGAGTGGCAATAAACACACAATCACAACACAGCAGAACAAACAGAATAAACCACACAAAACACCAAAGTTACCTGCAGCCATCTGAAAGACTTTTTTCTTGTCCTCTGTCCGCTCCTAAAGAAGATGGAAAGAAAATTCCATTCAAACATTTAAGCAGAGTAGAATCCAACAGCAATTATTATTTTTGTTTTAAATCCAATGCACTGGCTACAAGTTTCCTCTTAAGCATAGATGAAGAGATGAGTACTAGAGGCTGACATTTTTTTGGGAATCCCACAGGATAGGAGACAACCTTAGTTAAGATCACGTGATTGGGACGGTACAGGATAAACAATTAACGGGAGCGGGAGCTAACCAATAGGAGGGAAAACAAACTAGGATCAATTGTCTTTGAAATGTAAAACTGAGACTTTGTTATAAACTTTAAGAAAAAATAACTTGGATCGATGCCGTCATTGTGTAGTTTTTTTCCAAGAAGCCTATACTATAATGCGGGTCAAACGAACTACACGACCCACAAGCCAACAGTGCTTCTGATCGATGTTTTCCACCTGCGTTCAGAATGGAGGGAGCAAACGCAGGTGGAGAACTGGACGTGGTAAAATTGGATTTGCAACGTAAAGTCAGAAGTAAAGACTTATCTATTAAACTCATAGAGCTAACAGGAAAGTTGCAAATTTTACCGAACTTCAGGAGAGTTGAATGTAGCAGTGTTAACACACAGTCTGCTGCTTGTAAAACGTGTTTAGTTGTAATCATGTTCACCAGTGATTAAGGGACAATTGTAAGACAGATTCTGGATTGAATCAGTCCTGCATCTCTTCATTCATCAAACCAAAAGTACCATAAAGTCTCATCTGACCAACAAAACTGCTGCATGTGCACTAAAGATTCAAGAGCCTTTGCCACAGTAGGGGGGAAAGGCTTCATCAAGGGAAGATATTAATTAAATACGTTGTGAAATAGAAAAAAATGTTATGTAACATTAAATGTACAATTTACTTAATACATCATTAAATATTAAGTGTACCACTAATTACGTCATGTCGTCTTTAAAATTATACTTAATTATTCAGTGGCACATTTAATTGCATAATAGTCCATTTCATGATATAATGGTACATTTATTGTTTCTAATGATGTATTAAATAAATAAATGTTTCCTTTAATTTAATTGCACATTTAATGTTACATTTCTTTCATGTTACATTTACTTCACTTATGGGACATTCACAACATTTATTTATTTAATGATGATTTTATTGTATTAAATTTGTCCAGTTAGACCTTCCATTCTTGATGCCTGTATAAGAGGTCATGTCAGAATTTGAATCAGGTGTACTGGAGCAGACAAACATCTAAAACTTGCAGGGAAGTTGTCCCTGAGGACCAGGGCTGTGAACCATTGAGGTACAGTTTCTAAATTGTGAAGGTAATGCCTTTTTGCTCTTTTGTTCACCAAGTACAGTTCTCTTGCTAGGTGCATTTTTCTTTC
>JAHUTJ010067241.1:0-17345 GCA_036250325.1 Characodon lateralis
CCTGAAATATTTCAGTTAGTGTGCAATGAATCTAAAATATATGAATGTTAAATTTTCATCATGACATTATGGAAAATAATGAACTTTATCACAATATGCTAATATTTTGAGAAGGACCTGTACTTTTCAGGGTTAGGGGAAGTGACATCACGTGAGTGCGGAAGCTGCTGAGTAACCGGTGGAGCTGTAGCGCCCTCTATGACAGGGGCGGTAATACTGTTTGTGTTGTAGCAAGGAGGCTAACTGCTCGATTTGTAGATCTGTCTGTCTCTGATGCTCAACGAGGGAACGAAGAGAGGAGTCATGGGTTTGAATTCGATGGCGCTGTTCAGAAAGGGTTCTCCTGATTGCGTCTGCTGGGTCAGGTTGGCCATACTGTGTTGTCTCATAGTTTTTGGAACAGATTTGACCCACATGCAGTAAGCAATCAGGAGACAGAGAATTATGGCAAGGATTTTATTTACAGGAAATGAGGAGGTGCGAGGAACCAGAACCGGGATACCAACTGTAAGGTAAGTAGAACTGGTAAGTAAGGAGTAAATCTTAGAGGAAACATTCTAAACAATACATCTGTCTTACTAGAATAGTGGTGAGATCTGCCAGGATTGGGGAGAGACCAAGAAGTTGTGCACCGGTGAGACCTGAGAAGGTGAGTCCTTGATACAAGCTGTTTGGTACTGAGGCTCTGGTGGTGGTGCTGCAGTAGGTGGAGGGTGGACAGGGTTCACTTGAGGAGGTCCGAGGAATGATGGAATCAGGAAGCTGCCAGCCGCTTGTGTCAGATGAAGAAACAGGAAACCTGGGTCTCTTCCATGAAACTGGAGATCTCATCTCCAGTTTCCAGCACACAATGCTGAGGGCGAAATCAGGTTCAGGTAATTCAGCCTGCGAAGGAGCACATACGAAGATTACGTAGAGCAAAGAACAAAGCAAAGATAAATTGTGGCTTGAGCTTATACCACTAAGGGCAAACTCTAGCGATGAGTTGCTGGCAGCCTCCTTCTTAAATACCCCTCCAGGGATGATCAGGGAAATAGGGAACACATGTCACGTCTTCTCACAGTCTCCAGTGACATCTTGAGGCTAAGCACAGTAAACAGCACCAGGAAACAGACATAGCACTCAGGTCCTGACAGCGACCCAATACTTTTGGCAGTATAGTTTATATATAGCTTTAGTAAGAAGACAAACAGAAAATACATGTGATGTGGGCGACATTATAAAGTGTTTGTGTCCAACTGAAGAACTGGTTGGTGATCATATTCCAGTTCATTTGCTGCAGCAGTTTTAGGTGAGATGCCCGATAAATAAGTATACACAAAGAGATCCCAGGCAGTAGATGGGCCTCTGTGTCAGAAGCCTTTAAGTGCACTGTATTTGTTTCACACATTTAAACTTCCTGGATCGATAACATAAATCAAACATTAAAACACTGACGCCTCCTTCCTCTGTTAGTGGGGCAGACAAAGAGCTACCACCAAAATGCAATCAGAACACGAAGGCCTCCAAGCTGAAGAATATCATTGATCTCTTGCTTCAGCTGGTTTTTAGACCATTGTGCTTAGGTAGTCAATAAACTGCAATGCAGAAGGGTATTTCTGATGCTTTGTATGACAGATAAATTTCAATAATCTGGAAATTATTTTCTGAGTGATTTTATAAAAAAGCTCTGCTCAATAAACAAAAAACCTTTAATATTATATGCTCTTTGCTGAACTTTTAATGGTTATTGATTTCATTTTCAACATTACGTTTAACTGCCTCTATAACGGAGCAAAGGAGGAAAAACAATTATCTTTAACAATTTTAAGACATTTTTTATATGAGTTCATTAGCAAACCAAAGGAACAGTCCACTTCAGACACATGCTGACCAAGGTCACCTGTCCTCACCACTTATTGATGAAGGTCACCAACTCTTCAAAGCAGCAACATTGCATACTGTTCATCTCATTCTCTTATAAATACTCAAATTTCAACCATCCTGAAGCCAAACTTTCTCTCCTCCCCCACCACTCTCTCCACTTCTCTCATCTCTCAGAACACTATTAAATCTCCATTCGGCAATCTGCTGCAGTCTGCACAGCATTTCAACTTTCTGACGGTGCAGCAAAATTAGTTTGTAATCATTTATTTGTTCACCACAGAAATTCTGCAAACTGCTGGATACAGCGATTCTATTGCAGAGGCTGGAACACACAGACAGCAGGAGTGATGTTTTACCAGTTCTTTAATGTTTCAGAAAGCAGAAATCCAAACAGTGGGAAAGAATAAATGAACAAATAAGCATGAAACAAATACAATTGACTAATGTTTTTAAAAAGGTATTGTAATATAACAAAATGGATTGCAGTCATGGCTTATATTTTTATTGAAATTTGAAAGGGTTTATGACAAAAAAAAAAAATAAAAAAAATTCAGTGAACAACATTCCACAACTACAGAAAAATGATTGATAATCATGATGAACCTGTTTCAACAGATAAAACAGTATTTGTCATGATGATGTGATACGTTAAGCAGAAAATACCTCACTAAAGTATTTATACTTTTTTACTTTTTGAACCAAATTAACGTGTCTCATCCAGATGGAAACAAAGATAAAGTTTCCCAAGATCTCAAGACAAATACAAACTTGCATTATATAATTCGTTACCTTTTCCTATTGTTTTACAGTAGCAGACTGAATGAAGCATTTGTATAGCGAGCATGGCTGTAGCTTTGTTATTGTCACATGTCCCAGAAAATAACAAAAAAATTCAGGTTCTTCTACAAAATGACATACAATTTGTATATTAGATACAATTCTCCTTGACTGTTTTTACATTTTGTTGCATTGTTGAGAAGTGGAACAAAAGGAAAGCGATAATCCAAGAGGCAGTCAAGGGGCCCAGCCTTGTTGCTAACACAGCAATATATGGAAGGTGTTCTGGTCTTATTGCAATTTAGGCAAAAAACTAAACACACCATCCCCATTGTGAAACATGGTGGTGACAGTATCATGCTGTGGAGTTGCTTTTCTTGAGCAGGGACAGGGAAGGAGGTCAGTTGATGATAAATGGAGATAAATAAAGGACAACAGCCGAGGAAAACCTATTACAGCCCCTTAAAGACCTGAGACTGGGGTGGAGGTTCGCCATCCATCAGAACAATGACCCTAAATATACAGCCAGAGCTACTTTGGGACAAATAACAATTAACATCCAGAATGAAAGCCAATAAAGAAACTGTCAAAACCTGAAAATTACTGTTCAAAGAAACTTTCCATTCAGTCTGACTTAGGCTGAGCCAATTTGCACAGAACAATAGGCAAAATGTTCCACATGGGCAAAGAGGGTAAGGAAATGCCTCAAAAGATTTGCTGTTTGTGATTGTAATGTCAATAATGTGAAAAAGTTCAAGGAGTACTACCTTTACTAGACACCATTTATTGACATATCTTTAAAGAGTTAAGTGTAAATTGGTTCTAACTCTTACCCAATCATCAAATAAATAAACCCTTGATTTGTACAACACACATGCTCAGCGCATAGTCCTACTCTGGCTATCTGCTATATACTGGTGCATCAAGTCAAACAAATGGCAATAGGTACTGTTATGGGAAGGTGAGAAATGCGCTGTATTGAAGTCGAGGTGCCACCAGACATAAATCATTACTTTAGTTTTGCTTCAGGCTGTTGCACAGTCTCATTCATTTAAATACTGTATATTTGCAAACTATCAGGTGACTGCACAATCGATCATCAGCTGTATTCAGTACAGGAGCTTGTTTGCACTAAGAATATAAACTAACTCCAGAGCAGTTATTTATTATCTAACGCAAAATTACTGTGGCACAAATGCCAAAGGTGGTCTGGGATCAGGGGGGGATGCTCTCATTATAAACACACACACACACACACACACACAAACAAAGCTTTGGGGGATGTTATGTAGTGAGATGGATAGAAAGAACCCCTGTGCTTTCAGAATAACTTTCTGGAGGTGTTTACAAAATGAGCTCTCACTATACTACTAGGCGACACTGCTGGTAGAGTGAAAGCTATACACATCCATTATTACCCCACAACAATCACATCATCTCCCAGACACTTCCACGTTAGACTTGAACCCCATCAGACCTTATAGGTGCTGCCAGCCCAGCATTAATACTGCCACCAAAGCTCACAGCTCAACCTACCATTTGATCATGGCAGTTCAATCAACTAAATGATACCTACATCTTGTTTAAATTTGTATTATTTACAAACAGCAGGAGAGAAATGTATTGCTACTGAATCAGGTGTTTTTATAATGATATTTTTTTGTATTCTCTAAATAATTTGTTCTAATTTTAAACAGGAACACTTTTTGTATAAGCAACAAAATGGTGCCAGACATATAAAAGGGCTATTGTTAGCCCTTTTGTTAAAGAGAATATACAGCACCCCTAGTTTAAAAAAGCCTTAAAATATAATAATCTTTTTATTGCAGAAACATAACTTCACATGAACAAATTTGCAACAGTTTCTAAAAGAGAGTTATTTTGTTTTACATCCCTTAACATCCTTATTACTATGCCTGATCATTTTGGGACCTCGCCCACCTGTTTTCACAGTTCTGGTATTTTAAATGTTTTAAATATTACTCTTAGTGTAGATATAAGCAAGTTTAGGCCAACAGCCATTTTCTTGCAGTCATTTTCTGACTAATAAGGATCAACACACAACTCCCATGTTTGAATGGCGTGTCCTCTAATATTTCCGATTTTGAAGAGTGGCACAGAGAAGGAGTTTGTCTGTCCCTTTATATTTATGCCCCAGGTTCATCCATCCATCCATTTTCTTTACGCGCTTCTTCCGTACAGAGTCACGGGGAAGCTGATGCCTATCTCCAGTGGTGTACGGGTGAAGAACGGGTTACACCCTGGACAGGTCGCTAGTTCATCGCAGGGCAACAGCGAGAGATATACAAGACAAACAACCATGCACACACACATTCATACCTAAGGGCAATGTTAGATAGACCAATTAGAATAGATAGACATGACTCACAGTTATGTTTTTGGACTGTGGGAGGAAGCTAGAGTACCCGGAGAGAACCCACACATGCACGGGGAGAACATGCAAACTCCATGCACAAAGACCCAGGCTGGGAGTCAAACTCAGGACCTGCTTGCTGCAAGGCAACAGTGCTACCAACTGCAGTCCCACCCCAGGTTCAGCAACATCTATTTTGTAAGAATTATTAGTGGTACCAATGATTCCAGTATCAATGGCTTTGCTAAAAATAATTATTTTCTTGGATGAGACTTTTTCCCCACTGAACAAATATACATTGATTTAAGGTTGGATTTGTATAAAACATTCAATTAGGAATTATGCTACTGCGACAAAAAAAATTATAATATAACACACATTTCTGGGATAAAACAATCGACAGCCAGTAATAAAATCAGCAAACTAAAACAATAAAAACATGCTATTTTGTTATTACAGCAGATGTGCATGTTTATGATCTTGGCTTGGTTTTTCTATGGTAGTCGCAAGCGCCTAATATCTATTCTGACGCCTTCAACAGGACAGAAAGGTCAAACTATTGACCAATGGTGATGTCCAGAGGGGAATTCAAGGTTCAGCTCCACAATGTTCCCACCTGGGTCTCTTCCCAGAGAAAGAGAGAGAGAGCAACAGACAAATATACCACTGGATCTACCGGTCTGGGCTCATTGCTCTCGGGAGAAGTGCTGGGCATAAATCTGCCTGTGGATGGGAAATAATGGCAGCCACTCAACTAGGGGGCCTCAAAACACATTTAAAATTTTGTGGGGATGACACGTCACGCACACTGCTCAGGCTATGCTGACAAGACTGACACTTAGCTGGCATTTATACATCTAACTTGAAGGTTGCAGAAAGTCAGTTAGAAGAACAAGGTATACAAGCTGGACTTCCATTGTTTTTGTTGTTTTTTTTTCATTCATTGAATTTATATTTAAACATCAGCTCTACTGTAGGAAATATATTTACCACTGAAAATGTCCCCATGGAACCTCACCTAAACAAATCTGAACAATCACTTTAAATGTAATTAACAATGTCAGACATGAAACTAACCACAGTGAGCATGGCTTGTTGTGATGATCCAAGGCTAAATACAATGTTTTTCTTTATAACATGGCATCTGGTCATATATGGCTGATTGGTTCTCACAACAGAATCTGTGACGTTTGCTTGTCCCCACCTTCACCTCGCTTCCCTGTATGCAGCTGTCAGCTCCTTGCAAAAGGAAAGCAATTGTAAACCTTTCCCTAGCAGCATAATATCAGTGCATAAGAGCAAAGAAGCAAGAACAGATAAAGCAAGTGCACAGGTAAAGAGTTACAATCAATATCTAAACTCAAAGCCTCATGTCAAATTGCTATGTAGTAATTAGTGTACATTGATTTGTAAAATCAATCTATGATAGTTACCATTTTCTGAGGTACCAAACCCCACAGAGAAATATGGGGTTTTCTATTATTTATACAATCTAACAGTCGATGGTCTTCAGAACAACTAGAATATTGACATCTATATTAGCCTATCAAAATATATGTGAATATCCACATCTATATTTAGTTTTAGTTGGTCAAAGTAGTCAGATTAATTCAAATTTAACTAACATGGTTTATGAAGTGAAATAAAATGAAAAGCCGAGCCTTTTTGAAAACTTGTATAAGCTGTTGCCTAGATTTAATTTGGAGATTGCAAATAAAACACCTTTACTGTACATTTATATCCATAAATATTTAACAAAGATGGCCCTGATCAGCCAATAAACAGCTCAAATCTTACTCCAACAATTACATTTTTAATATTATTGAAAATTATGTTTTGGAGATACAGTAAGTTAGCATGCTTCTATATTAAACTTTGGCTCAATTTAAATGTTTCTCAAGCAAAATTTAGTGCCATGTGAAATAGTTTACTGCATGAAACTCTAAAGTTATGTGAATCACTTTATTACTTGTTTCCTAAATTTAGAAAAAACTAAACACATTGCACAACAAATAAATATTTATCAATGCAGTATAATACCATGCTCTTTACAATATCATCCCTCATGATGACTCCTCCATCTGGGAAATAAACCCCAAAAAGGTTAAAAAATGCACACACATACTGTGGATAAACTAGACTCTTAATTGAATTAGCTTCTCTTGAAGGTTAGCCAAATTATTAACGCAAATGTACCTATGCATTGATGGACAGGGGCATAACATGCTTTGATTAATGAGACAGCCGGATGTGATTAAGAGGGCCATGATCACACTGTCAGTCTTCCAAATGGACAGGACCTCAGTGCTTACCCCTTTGCAATTCCAAGCCAAATGGCTGGGTGTGGAGATGTATCTTCACATTTACAGCACTTGCTCACTAAATCTTACATTGGTCCATCGGGATATGGGTTTTCACATGAGACACAAGTCCATCCACTTTGGACTTGCAATCACTTTTAGTGTCTAAACTGATGCAGCTAGCCATTAGCATTAACACTGAGCTTTAACTAGGAAATCGAAGATGAGCTTAGAATATGGTAATAAAACAGGCGGAACACTCTGAGTGACATAGGAACCTAAATGCAACTGAGGAAATTAGATAAGGAGGCATGAAATGTCTGATATATCCAATAATTTCTTGCCAAGTATCATTACCCACAATTTTAAGCTGAAACAAAGTAGTACAGCTTCAAAGCAGATGAATATGGATATTAATATGGATATTCATTCATACCTAAGGACCTTATACCTAAGGACCTTTACCATATTTTGTCATGTCATAACCACAAACCTTTCTGTATTTTATTGTTGTTGTTTTTTTTTAAACAAATAACACACCGGGATAATGAAGGAAAGCAATGCATGTTTCTTTCCCAAACTGGCACGTGGCATATTGGCATGAGGCTGATGAATTCTTCAAGCTGTGGGGACGGGCCTTCAAAAACACCATTCTTCACATAGGACAGAGTTCAGTTTAAGGCTCATCTGATCAGAGCCCCTTTGTTGTGTTGGCTACATGTCTTGTGGTCAGCCGAAGATAGGAGTTGAACAATTGTTTTTGTCTTTCTTTCTTCATTAATGCCAGATTTTTGGACAGCACAACTAACGTCCAAGAAACAGAATCTCCCACCTGAACTTTGAATCTCTGCAACTCTTCCAGAGTTACCATGGGCCTCTTGTCTGTTTCTATGATTAATGCTCTGCTTCCACGACCTATAACTTTAGGTGGACATTGTCTCTTTCTAATCCGGTAACTGTTTAAGGCAATTTACTGCACTGGATTTTATTTTCAAATATAAGATTAAAACAAGCTTAATACAATGCATGCTACATTGGAGCAGTTATTTCACTTCCAATTCACAGCTATGCACATGATGTTGTTTGTGCCTTACAGAAAGTTCAAAGATATGAACATCCACTCTATTAGATTGAAAAAAACAAAGTTTAAAATGTATTAATTTTGCTCTGCTTAACAAGATTAATGAAGACGTATAGAATATTTGGAAATAACTTACACCACCGGTTTTGTGTAAATCAATGTTATTTAAGTACAATACTTGATGACTAATACCATCTTTTACACATTCCATTCCCACATTATATTCCCCTCAACAATTGAAAGTAATTCCCTTTCTTTCCAAGCTACATTTTTCTTGGATATTGTGTGGTTCATTAATTACCCTCATGCTGTTTCTGTATGAACTTTTATACCTATATTAGAATTTGTTGATAAATGACATGCCTGTGTATTGTTTAGTCTCATATAAACTCTGTAAAGGAGCAATTACTCAAAGTATGCAGGAAAAAGTAGGCTGATTAATCATTATGGCATTATGTTAGTTTAAGAGATCCTTTTAAGCCTTGGCTGAGATAAAATTCTCTAGTGGTCCAGAAAAACCAAGCTAAATCCACAGTAATGGAATAGTTCTTGTAGTCAATAAAAAAAGAACATGCTCTCATTAACTATTAAATGAAAAGCAAGTGATAATTACTAATAAAAACAACTTCTTTTACAGAAGATACACATTTTTTGAAGCTCTTTGACTAAGTGCAATTTAAGAATGTTTGAGGAGAAGTAAGTATTATAACAACGCAAATAAAAAGTGTTAGGGGAACTGGTGTCTTGGAAAGACGTGACCCAGTCAGGAAGCTGCATCATTAACCCCGTGCTGGTGATAGGAGTCAGTGAGTCAGTAAAGGATGTGAAGGACCGATGAAAGACTGACAGCAGAGTAGTGGAGGAAAGGGACAGAGGAAGTGTCAGTGTTGCTTTCGAAAGCAAAGAGAAACATTGGCTGACAGGTGAACCCGTGAGGATTGACCGGCCTACATCCAGCTTTCAGCGAGCACTCATCTGGCATCAACAGAGCTTTTATGTCAAACAGGAGAAAGGGCTGGAGGATCCCTACAAACAGCCACATGTGTACAGCTGTGGCTCAGCCCCATGCTAAGCTGCTTTAAAGATCCACATGTAATGACAACAGACAACACAAGGACAGTAATTATTGTCTCACATGGTGATACTCAAGTGGTAGCTGTGTCTGCACAGGATCTATTTGTATACAAGAGCACTGGTTGAACTATTCATACTTTTCCAAATTAGTGGCTTTAAAAACCTGAAACCGCATAAAAATCTGCTTTTATAAAAAATAGATATATGGGAAGTGAGAGTGCCTGACATTATTAACAATCACCTACATAGCAAGGCACATCTTGCACCTTAATCTAAATCAAATTAGCAGGATGGCTTGGCACCCACACAGAATGCTCCCTCCGAGCAATCATTAGTTCAGTACTTATAGCAACAGATTGTGCATGCACTTATATAACCAATGAGACAATTTCTAGAACTTCCACCCCTTTTTATGATGTTTTCATCCAAGGTTAGGGTTGATCATATTAGTATTTGTGTGCATGTAAACATTTCATTCTGCTTTCTAAAGACCTGATAAAATCTTCAGTGTGTTTTGACAGCCCTGAATGTTAATTAGTGCTGTTTAATTTCCTGTTACGTCTTGTATCTATCTTGAAAGGCAATCTCAATACGGGGAGACTGCTGTATAAAGAATTTTCCTTCTGCTAATTACACTCACCGGCCAATTTATTAGGGTCAAATATTTAATGGCTTGTTAACATAAATAGCAACTCAACCGATCACATGGCAGAAAGGTAGTGTTTTTAAGCGTCAACACATGGCGAAGACGGCTTTGTGAAATGCAATCCAAAGAAAGGGGATTTCAGTGACTTTGAACATGGCATGATTGTCGGTGCTAGATGAGCTGGTCTGAGTTTCAGAAGCTGCTGATGTACCGGGATTTTCACGCACAACAATCTATTAGGTTTACAGAAAATGGTAAACAAATAATTAATAACCTTACCATAAGCCTTGAGGCCACTAGTTGCAACTGGAAGCAGTGGACTTCTGTATGGCGTGGGGTCAAACTGCTGCAGACAGTGCTGTTTTCTTGCACCTGTGAAAAAGCGACCAATACACTGTTTGATGTAAAAATTACAGGTCCTGTGGTTTGTAATGGTGTGGTGACCGAATATGGTACAAATGTTAATACAAACATGCAATCTAAATTTGGCCATGTTAACCTTTAACTTTAGTAACCACCTCACCACTGAAACATGTTCTACTTCTGAATCTAATATTGTTAAATCAACCACTTCTATCTGATGAACATTTTAGCATGTAATTTGCAAAACAGTTCCCAAGTCTGATTTTAGAATCTCACTTTACTCAGGTTTACAATCTTAGGTTTTGAAAACATGATTGCCCCCTAATAACTGTATGCGCCTCCCTAACTGGCAATGAGTCTCTTACAGATTTGTCATAATTCAGCCACATAGAAGGGTTGGCAAGTATGAACTCTTTCAATTGTATTTTGGTCAGGACTTTGTTTTTCTCCAGCCATTCAAAGGTGGACTTGCTGGTGTGTTTTGGACCCTTGCCCTATTAAAGAACCCAAGTACGATTCAGCTTGATGTCACAAACAGTTGGTCGGATAACCTTTCAGGTTTTTTTGGTAAACAGAAGAATTCATGGTTCCAATTACCACATGAAGTTGTCCAGGTCCCGAGGTCCTATGTTACAAAGTAAGCACACCACCATTTGTGTTTACTTGTGTTATCTTTGTCTATTATTTAAATTTGTTGGATGAAAGGGACCATTTAAGTGTGACAAATGTTCAAAAAAATAAGAAATCATAAAGGGGGCAAAAAATATTTCCCTTACTACTATAAAGTTATTTTAAGCAAACAAACTTGATCTTTAGTCAAAGCAATGGTTGACAAATAAAGTGAAAGCTAAAGTTGTGAAAGCCGAATGAACTGCCAATAAGGCCTAGTTCATAACAATATTGTGACAGATGATTAATAAGTTGTTTTCAGGCACCAGCTGTGAGCTTTGCCCTCTTGGTCAGAAAGCCACAGTTTGGAAAAAAAGGCAGTTGGGAAGTAATTAAGCACTTAATGAGCAATGAAAATAGAGGGTTCTGTGAGCATTTTAAGTTACTCTTAATTCAAACAGAGCAATGCTGAGAAACCTGACAGGTAAGCTTGTTTTTCCCCTTGCCTTGGCTACTTACTTGCTCAATTGCAATACATATATTTGTGTTTTAAGTGTAGATAAAACAACATTTTATGTTATTAATAAACTTGTTGAAAAAAACACCATGAATCCAAACACAGACTTAACCATATGCCATAGTTCAACGATGTAGGATATCAAAGGCAGCAATTTAGCCAAATATGAGATTCAAGGTTTAACTTAAAAAAAAAACAAAAAAAAAAACAAGGATCATAAAATCTAAATCTGGTGGCTGAAGAGAATAACTATTTCATATTGTTTTATAAATGTCAAGTCAAGTCAAGTTTATTTATATAGCGCTTTTCAGCAGCAAGGCACTCAAGGCGCTGTACATAAGGAAAAATATTGCAATGATACAGAAAATCAAACAATAGAGGTAATTAAAAAAGTAAAGAGAATAGAATAATGGATAAGAAAACGAAAGGAAAATTGGACTGAAAACGTAACTAATAATGTTTAGATAACACATTCAAAGGCCGCTCTAAACAAATAAGTTTTTTATCTTGATTTAACGCAACTTAGGGTTTCGGCACTTTTACATTTTTCTGGGAGTTTATTCCAGATTAGTGGAGCATAAGAACTAAAAGCTGCTTCTCCATGTTTGGTTCTGGTTCTGGGTATGCAGAGTACATTTGAGCCAGAAGACCTGAGAGGTCTGGATGGTTGATACGCTGACAACGACTCTCCAGTGTATTTTGGTGCTAAGCCATTCAGTGATTTATAGACTAACAGAAGTATTTTAAAGTCTATTCTCTGAGCTACAGGGAGCAACAACAGCTAGACTTTGGATTATGTCAACGTCCACTGTTGATGGAAAATAACAACAAAGAGATATTAACAGAAAGAAGACGGGCTAGTCAAACATTTATTTAAAAAAAACACAAGGTAATTTCAGCAGGAGGAGAACCGAAATTGGAACTCGAAAAAAAAAACTGTCAGAGAAGAATTACAATCGCCAGGAACTTGGGGCCCCATGACAAAAACATTAATTGGGCGCACAGCTGCTGTCACCACATCTCTAGAATCTAACTGACCCATTAAAGCTTTACATAACTAACTTTAAAGGCTTTAAACTGTCTTGCTTCCTTTGGTCCAATACTGGTACTAGCACAATATATACTTCTAGTGAATTGTACATGCAACAATCTTCATACAGTATACAGTTCACTCTTTGAAGCAAAATTAAAACCTGACATTAAAACATGCTACAGGACATATCTTAGTCTGTTTTTTATTGCAAAAATTCAAACTGGGTGCCCTCACAATAGCCTGTCTGTCCTTATCAGTCAAATCTGCTGGTCACAAACCTGGGTCAACATCCTTTAGTTGACTTTTTTTTTCCTGTCTTCTTCCACCATGCACCTCTCATCCTCATTATCACTGTTTGTTTCTTTCTTTCCCTTCTTCTTTCACTTCCACATTTTTTCATCCTTCTACCTGAGAGGGCCCTAACTCTGTAGGATGAACACGATGTATGTGATATATATATATATATATATATATATATATATATATATATATATCCAGTACAGAGAACATATAAAAAATATGAAATATAACAATAAATGACACTAACACTATAGAACAGTACTACCAAAAATACCTACAGTTCTTTATCACCACCACTTGATTACATACAATAGATACATGTTTGTGTGTGTTTTTGTGTGTGTAAGTGTGGGTCCGCAAGCTTCTCAAATTGCCCATAATGATGGCAATAACAAAATCTGTATTTATAGATGTTATTTAACGGCTGTAATACAATCTAAACGAAAGCATCGTTCTATTATTTTAATATCGTCTGTAACTCACATGTAAGCTAAGGTAGGATACTTTCTGTTTCCAGCCGTCTAGCCTCCAGTCCAGACAGGAGGCTGTTTTATATTATTAGCATTTTATAATGATTGTTTGAATTTCTGTCGGTAACAAATATTTCAGTTTTGTTGTGTAATGGTAAAAAATTATCTCCATAAACAACAAACAATCTCCACCACACAGTGTTGCTCACCTTCTTCACTGGATCAAGGAGGATGAGGTATGGGAGGTTGGGGCTGCTGCTGACTCATCAGTTGTTGAGTGTGGTTATTGATACAAGGACAAGTTAAATATATGATAATTTTGCCAAACATTTCCCTTCACTAATTAAATGCTGGTGGAATGTAGGCTAATAGTAGTCAGAAACAGCAGTGGGGGGCTGCTTGGAATTGCCATAACAATTCCCCTCCATATGGCGCCACTGATTACAATACCAGCTCTAACAGGTTAAAGAACATGACATTAGGGAATCACTAAACACCAAACAGAAGATGTGCAAAAAAAGGGAAAAAAAGTTTTTCTGGATCAGTTTGCTCATTCACCAATACACAAAATTGGCATTTTGCTACCCTTCCTTTCATAAATGTAAAAGAAAAAACAACATTTTATTTATGTCCTTAACTATGTTCTTGTAAATGTCTAGTTGAGTAGTCTTTCCCTTTCAGTAAGAATAAGAATCTTCCCTGATTAGTGTGAGCTACTACTGATGTTGTGTGGGATTGACACAGGATCAATACGGCTGCTGCATTTTAAAATCAACATCAGTCAATACCCTTTCAGATGATGCTGCATAATTGAAACATGTAGAAATACACCTTTTCCTGTTTGCAGCATAATGAGACAGTAGCTTATGCTTTTGCTTTTTTTCCCATTACATACACCTAAGACTGTCACAATCCTAAATTGCTTGATTTTTGATTTTCTGTTGTGTGTGTATTTTGACTATTTCTTTGCTTTTTACTTTTCTCCTTAGGTTGTGCTTTCTTACCTAAATTTGTTTGTGCTCATCCTCAAAAAGTTAAGTGTTTTCCTTAGTAGTTCAATCTTTTGTGTTTGCTTCCTTCTGGTGTTCTTTGTTAGTGTTAGTTCCTGTTAGATATTTTGACTGGGTTTCCTTGTCTTTCTGTTTCTGCTGTGCTCAGATTAATTAGTCTTCTTCATTCAGCTGCTCTACCTACACGAGCAGCTGCTCCTCATTCAATCTGATTAGCTCTTCTGATTTGCTTGCCATTTCTCCTACCCTTCCTCATGTATCTAGGCTCCTGTCTTCTCATTGTTCCCCGCTGGATTCTTCTGTAACTTGCCATTCTTCATCATCTGTTTAATTCCACCAGTTAGTTTCTTGACCTCTTCCTCCTGTAATTGCCTTCTAAGTTCTTTTTCTACTAATAAAGCTTCATTTTTGCCACAACCACGCTCTCTACTTGGGCCCTCCCTCACCCACATCATGACAACGAGTATAAGGATAATTGTAGATGATAGAATAAAAATAGCATGACCATCTAGGAGTAACTTTCCGCCAGCATCCTTGCCTTGAGTGTCCTAGTTTTAATATAAATTTATGACATTAATGATGGAAAATCCAAATTTTTTTCTTGCAAATTTACGAGTTTACGACAACAGAGAATATCAACGTTTTTTCTTATAACTATGTGAAATCAATTTAGAAATGTTTGAGTGTTTGGCAAAATGTTCTCCTCCATGGCCACATAATTTGTTTTTCTTTGATCCATATTTGCCCTAATACTCTGTCATATACACCCACATAGACACAATGCCTCAACTACCATCCATCTCAATTTAAAGAAGTCATATATCTCTGGTAAGATCAGATAATCGATTGTGTCTACATTTACCCCTAAGTTTCATCTAAAAATACGTTTTAATAGCTGTCACTTAAAAATTTAAATTCTGGAGGAAATCCTGGTTTGTAATATTTTAGTTTTACAAATTAAAATTTTTTGTTCATTTATGACAGACCCTTGAGATTTATATTGGTATTTATGTAAAAAAAAAAAATATATATATATATATATCTATATATATATATATAGATATATATATATATATATATATATATATATATATAGATATATATATATCTATATATATATGTCAGATTTTCAGATCACTTTCCCTAAGGAAGAACAAACTGATTTGGAACCTGGTGCTGAAAAAAAAAAAAAAAAAAAGAAAATCTGACCTTTATCTTTGAGTTCAATTTGATGTGCTGCCAGCCTTGACTGGCACCTGATCCTGTTTACTGGGATTGCCTCAGGACACCTACCCTTTTTAGTCTGGCATTCCCACTGGGTTATGACCTCTAAGGTTGCAAAGACAATCACAGTTGTTACGGTGCAGATGTATCTGAGTTACTGGATTGCATCTGCTTAGATTATAGACATGGCTTGGGAGCAATAAGGAAAATGTGCCATAGGGGAAATAAGCTACAAAAGGGAGCTATGCTGAAATCCAACTTAAATGCTGAATTCTCCTCCAACAGATTTATGAGCAAAGCAGACAGAACCTTGAACTACCTTACAAGTTAAGCAGCAGCATTTTCAGTGTAGATGTAACTCTTCAAATACTCGTAAATGTCATCATAAATAAAAAGAATCACATTTTGCTTTCCCAGATTTCAGAGATCAAAAACTGCTTATCTGTGAGGGAGAAAGTTAAGTTCACAAATAGAATTGGCAGTTAATTTTAAGGTAAATTATAGTGAACATTTCCAATTATGGGTGAGAGCAAACCATTTTATTTTAATTTCTAAAGAATTATCCATGTATATCTATCAGAAAAAAACAAAATAAGATCTTGAGTACAGCTGGAAAAGAGCAAAAAAATCCATAAGCAGTTAATTTTCAACTGCATACATTGCTATTGGAGATTATTGGCCAAGGTTACAAAGGATCATTAAGTGACCTCTAAGCAAATGAAAGTGTCTTGCACCCTGGTAAATAATAATGTTCATGAGTCCATCATCAAGGAAGCACTGGCAGGCAATAATGTGCCTTACCGGTCTGAAAAAAGCAAAACATTGCTGCGTATCTCCAGATTGTACCAAAACTGACTTAACAAGCCTTAAGATCTGAAGAAAATGATTTAGAAAAGTAGAAACCTTTAATCTTAAAAGCTGTCCTTTAGTGAAAAAAATAACTTACTGCATTCTCTCAAAAGAATTGTCTTTGATAGTTTGGACCCGCTATATGTCACAGATAGCCTTCTTTCAATGCCTCTGTTTATTATATGTACCTACTTACTTCTTTAGAGTTGCAGGTGGTTGGAGCCAACCACATTATCCATGAGAGAGAGGTGGTGCACACCCTAGAAAGGCCATCTGTTTTGTTCAGTTTTTGGGTTTTTTGGGTTTTCTTCTGAATGATGGAACCTACGATGTACACTATATTGTCAAAAGCATTGAGTCACATCACCAAATTATGTACATATACAAGTAAAAGTAGACAGACAAATACTTTTGGCAATAGAATGTATGTAGATGACATGATCACAGACGTGTATTAACTGTCAGTGTGAACATTGTAAAGTGGTAAACAACCTGTTCTAGACTGAGCAGTTCATGTTAAGAGCCTCAGTATTTCAACATTCATGAACTAAAGTTGTGTACTGTGAAATGACAAAATTCATTAAAATTAAGGAAGAGTTAAGACCACCCAAGAAGTGTAATATTGAATTGTCTTTACCAGATGCAAGACAAATTTTACTCTGCTTGATCATCAAAGTGGATTCATGCCAACTGCTTTGATGACATTGTAGGTTAAAGTCAGTAGTAATTGTTGCTAATCAAATGTGTGAGCATTTACACAGCAATGACCTGTTTGAAGAGTTTCAGTCAGGCTTCAGAGCTCATCATAGCACTGAAACAGCTCTGCTGAAAGTCACTAATGATATTCTTATG
>JAHUTJ010067242.1:0-17328 GCA_036250325.1 Characodon lateralis
ATATAATTCCACATGTGTTAATTCATAGTTTTGATGCCTTCAGTGTGAAGCTACAATATTCATAGTCATGAAAATAAAGAAAACTCTTTGAATGAGAAGGTGTGTCCAAACTTTTGGTCTGTATTGTATATATTCTACAACGTACTGTAAAATGTCTGCAGTTTGTTCAGATGTGAGAGAGCAAGAGATACATAATAGGAAGGCTGATCAAAGTTCAGCAAATGAGCTCTGGATTTAGCTTTTGAGCTCTCAACCTTTGTCGGCTGTGGAACATAGTGGATTTGGAAACTGTTGTCTTCGGAAATCTTCGAGTTAAGATACATTTTCTGGAGAGTAGCCCCGGTTCTATGGTTTCGGCAACGCTAACTGTACTAATAACTAATTTAAGGTTCTAAAATTCGTCGTAAATTTAATTCCATATCATTTTGTCTGTTTTAAAATAATAGTAAAACCCTGTTTCACACCACCTGCTTTCTCACATAAATCCTGTGATGGCGAACCTGCTCCTGATATAAAAAATTAAAAGATTATCCACAACAAAAAAGCTTTAAAATATTATTTAAACAATATTTTTACATTTTCTTAAATTATAGTTCCTAATTAGAATTCAGAAATGGCAAAAATCTGTATCACCAGTAACAGCTTTATAAAAGTAGAATTTTGGGACATAAAATTCTCATCAGTGCATCTCTATATTATAAAATATGGATTCAAGCCTTGTTGCAAACAACATAAGAACCCAAACCATGTATAACGTGCATCTTTCTCACCTCCTGTGTCCCCTGCAAGTGTAGTTTTTTTCATGTTCTTGCCCACTTTCACTTTCAATTTTCTATGCATTCAAACCTGTTGCCTCCATTCTTTTCCATCATCCTTCTGTTACTTTTATGTCTCATTGTTCTGTCTTATTATCTGCCACCCTAAGCTAACAAAGCGGGCTGGTCGAGGGTCCTCGAGGGTCTCATCAGGTAACTGCTCTGTTTGTTGCTTGGTGCTGGGAGAAAGGAGGTTGCAGTGCTCTCTCTCTGCTGTGGGGATCATCTAAAACCAGAGGTAGGCTGCTGGGTTTTTCCTCACAGAGCCTGAGGCAGAAGAGTTTTGCTACATGTAATGGTTCTACAATTTCAAACTGAAAAAAATATTCCACCTGAGTTTAAAGAATGGATAGACTCTCAAGCATGCTGTTCAAAAGTTGCTATTTTTATGAAAGTCCTACCCAGTATGTGTCAGCAAGTCTTTAATAAGTAAGCTGTTTAGACCTACAAATTTGATACCTATTAACTCTCTGTAGGGTCTATAAATAGTTATTTTATACTGTACATAAAGTATATGAAGCATGTTTCCTCTACAACTACACCAAAACTCTGATAAGAGCCGATGTGGGATTTAGCATCTTGCCTGAAGACAATCTGACCCTATTGTTTAATCCATTTTTTATTTTTTTATCCTTTAAAACAACCAAATCTCAAACACATGGTTATCCTATTAGGTTAAGATCATTAACAAGGCTGCCTCTAAATGTTACATGCTAACCTTTGACTCCTCAGATTGGAGTGTTTTTCAAGCTTCAGCCACTGATCTGGACCAACTTGTTGAAACTGTCACTTTTTACATCAGTTTTTGTGAGGACATGAGTGCAGACCAAGACCTTTTGCACGTACAACAACAATAAGCCATGGTTTACCTCACATCTCAGAAAGCTGTGTAGATCCAAGGAAGAGCCTTACAGCAGTGGGGACTGTTTAAGCAGGCCAAAAACAAGCAAGCCAAGGAGCTCAGGGAAGCTAAGAGAAGCTACAGTTAGAAGCTAAAAAATAGCTTCTCAGCTAACGAACCAGCAGTAGTTTGGAAAAACATCACTGAGCACCACCTTGAGCAGAATCCTCTTGTTGTCCTCTTGGCAGACGACTTTAACAGCTTCTACTGCAGGTTTGAAAAACAGCTGTTCACACCAATTTGTCCATATCCTACTCTGACAGAAAAAACTCCCCATGCATCAGCCACCCTCCTCTCCTCAGACCTCCTACCTTGATTTAGGATCTTTGAGGAAATTGAAAACAGGCTATTCAGGATTAAAAGATCAGGGAAGCTCCAGGACCTGCCAATGTCTCCGCCTCATGAATGAGAACCTAAGCTGTCCAACTAGCCCCCATCTTTACTCAGATCTTCAACAAGTCTCTGGAGCTGTGTGAGGTTACCATGTGTGTTACCCCACGCTTCACCATCATCCCGGTCTTCAAAAAAACGCACCATCATGGGTTAAATGACAACAGAGCTGTCGCCCTGACGTCTGTGCTCATGAAATACTTTCAGTGACAGTTGTTGAAGCATCTGAAGGACATTCCAGGCTCCCGGCTGGGCCTCTGCAGTTTGCTTATCGGGCAAACAGGTTGGCAGATGATGCCATTTTGGGACTATACTTCATCCCAGAAATGACCAGGACACACATGGAATCTGCTGATTTTGCTGTAGAAGACCAGGAGTGATACAGTAACAAATTATTGCTATCTAAATCTGTATTACAATTCATTTAATGAAACTATTACTCCTTTTCACTTAAATCAAAGGTGGTTTTTGACATAAATGATATGGCTCACGCCCAGGGAGGCACGGGTTGAGGGGACGCCAAAAGCACTTGGGGGCCTTAAGGGGGAGTGAAGCATCATCTGTAGGTTTTGACCTTAACAGATTTTCAAGTTGCTATGTCCAATGAATTATTAATGTCTGTCCTCTTGTATTGTGGACAGTGTGAACAAGAAATTATACATGCAGCAGATATTTTTGTGACTGTACGGACTATGTGTGCTGCAGTTCCTACTCCTACCTTTTAAAAAGAACTCACATTCACAGAGAAGACAGAGACACCTAAAACCTTTGTTCAGAAGAAGAAGGCATAAAAAAAAAAAAAAAAAAAAAAAACGAATGTAGGAATGTAGGATTTTGGGGAGAGATTTGAGGATTTACAAGGATTTATTACATGGCAATAGGTATGAACCTATGGGAAGACATCATAAAAACACTCAACAGGTGTGAAACAGATATATTAAAGCCAAAGGAAAACACCAAAGACGAAACAAAATAGCCCATTTTCCTTTGATTGCTCTATTTTGATTAAGTATATACATAGAAATTAATTTGACCAAAAATTTGACCACCTACTGGACTGAAATGTGATACTTCAGCACAAAAACTATGTTTAAGTCAAAAAGGTTGTGCAAATCTGAGCAAAGCAGACAACAATAGCAAAAGCATTGCTGAATGATACTCAACCCCTGGCCATACAACATAAATTGTTTCTGCAGAGGACTTGATATGTACACAGCAGCAAAGACAAAACCACAAAGTTCAGAAATAACGCCACCCTGAACGGAAAGGATGTTCTATGGCACCATGTTTAGGCAATGAATGAAAGTGCAAAAACATAGTAGTAAATCAATTATTTGAAATATAAGCAGCAGAGTAAGTAGAGAGCCCCAGACTTCCCTTTCCCCAGACACCTCCTCCAGCGCCTCTGGGGGAAGCTCAAGATGTTCCCAGACCAGCCAAGAGGACTAGTCCCACCAGTGTGTCCTGGGCCGCGTCCTGGGCCTCCTTCCGGAGGCTCTAACTGGTCAATGTTGTGGTAGATCATGAATTAATACTACCAAGTACCCCTTCCTGTCTATCTGTTTAATTCAGTTTCAGTTTATATAGCATCAATTCACAACACATGTTGTCTCAAGGCACTTTACAAAGTCAATTCAATTGAATCACATTCTCTTCAAGAAATGTTAACAGTTTTATGTTTTGCAAGATTTAGGTATATCATAATTTCTACAGACAAACAGAACCCTGCAACACCTATTGAGCATTCAAATTATAGTCGTTATTTTTCATTTTTGAGCTTTTACTGTGATGCTGCTGTGTTTTGTGCAATCTTTTATTTTCATGTTTCTTATGTGAAGATCTTTTCCACATCTCCAGCTCTTTTGTGCTACATGCTGTGTGACTGCTAGGGCTTAACCACACTGGTGTATTTCTTACTGTCTCTGCAGTGCTGTAAAACTCATCTGGCACATAAACTATACTGTATAAATAGGTTTAATTATTTTCTAAGTCTGGGAAGCATTTTTACCTTTGCCTTTACAGCCTAAGAGCAGACATAAAACATCCAAACAAGCATCTTGACTTCTGTTATCACAGACACATAATTATCTGAAATCTGTTCAACTATCCACTGCTTCTTGATAGTTTCAAAAATGTAATTTGCATTAAGCGTAGACTATGTAGGACAAAAGAGGAAGAAATTTAACAATTAATACCAACAGTTTAATAGCATTTTAAGTGGATGTAGCAGTTGATCTCAACCAGAGATCAGAATCGGCTCTGATTGGGATCAGCAACTCAAACACAAAAAAACACCTAATGTTTAAATCCATCAAAACCAAGAACTCCCACATTAAGCCAAAAAAAAAACAAAAAAAAAAAAACATCAGAAGTGACAGGTCTGACTTTACATAAAACTCCCAGGTAAAGTCTGATCAGTGTATCTCTATTTTTATGTGAATACACTAAACAAACTAAATAATAAAATTAGTGAAATAAAGTGCTTCAAATTTGTAGAACAATTTCATGAGAATGAGATTCCAATGAATGTTACTGCTGCAGAATTACCCAAACTTGATGGTAATGTATTCCTTAATTTATAGCATGACAATCCAAAAAAAACTAAAATCACTAAAAAAAGAACAGTAATAAAAGCTAAAAAAAAAATGACTTGTTCCTATTTCTAACCTGCACATCTGTGTTCTTCTTGAGAACTTGAAATCACAACAAGTCTGGAGAGTGGACTTCTTTTAAACTGGTTTTCAGTGTTTTCCAGCAACACTGCCACTATTGTCTGAGAAAAATAAAATAATTTCTTAGCTCGTTACTCATTCATGTGTGAAAAGAGCAGCACAGTGTGACGTTAAAAGCCAAGGCTGGATTCCTGGATATCAGGCCTAACACCTCTGGTGTGAGAAGGTTTTTTTTCTCCACAGTATTATCATTACTCAAAGCTCTCACACACACAAACACACTTCTTCTATCCATTACATAAATCAACAAACAGTAATTACTGCACCACAGAGGTGGGAGAGTGTTCTCTGTGTGAGAGCTGTCCTCAGGGATACAATATAAATGCACATGTCCCTCTATCACTAACTGCTGAGAGGCCCATCTGTTAATTCTCTCGGAGTGACTTCAGTAACCATAAGGTACTGGGAGGTGACTGGTCCAACATGGGACCGACTGTCTCATTCAACCAGGTCCTGTGGGACACAAACAGACACGTATGTATACAAAGTGGCTCAACATGTATGGCTGGTGGATCAATGGATTTGCTTTTCATTTTTGGAAACAAATCTAATAACATAATTTTGTTATGTTTCTATAATTTGATAAAATAATCAAATGTAATTAACTGGAGAAGGGTACGTTTTTCTTTTAATTTTTCTGGACAATGAACAAAGAAGACAAATATTTTTAAATGCTATGCATTAGAAGCCCCAAGTTTCATGAACAAAAATGTAGTTGGTATATTGTTTATGTACACTAAAGACCAAAAGCTTAGAAGCAAGCAATCACAGTTTTAAAATATTTTAAATAAAACAAACAAACCAGAAAAATCATTTGGGTGATTTCTGCCTTGACGGGCCGTGACAAGTGATCGAGTGGTTGGATATTTAAAAGTCCAACCTTTTAAGGATCAGCAAGTGCACCTAGTGTTACCAGGTTGTGCTAACAAAAGGCTTTAGGGTTCTTAGTGTGGGAACGAGACAAAGTTAGCTATTTTAGTGTCAGTAAGGTGTTCAAAATTAAGTCAGAGCTGTTTTAAAGGGAAATATGATCTGCAGTGGAATTTTGGCTGGTCTTTTTGCTCCTCTGTCATTACATTTTTACTGTTGCAGTTTTGGTCATTTCCTACCACTGTTTTCAAGTATGAAAAGAAGCCATCTGCCACATCAATATGTGCTTTCTTTAGGGACATTTCCATGAATTTGACAATGGTCAAACTAACTTAGAGCTGACTTCAGCAGATAACAGGAAGGCTAGAGGTTTTGCTACAACGTTGCTATTTAATCCTTTTGAGCTTTCAAGCCCTGTCTGTCATGAAATATGCAAGATTTAAAAATCTTGGTTGGATTATGGAGGAGTTCAAGTATCTCAGGGTCTTGTTTACGAGTGAGGGAAGAATGGAGCGGGAGATTGACAGAAGGATCGGTGCGGCTGCCACGGTAATGAGGGCGCTGTGCCGGTCCGTTGTGGTAAAGAGAGAGCTGAGCTGAAAAACGAAGCTCTCGATTTACCGCTCGGTCTACCGGTACCCTCACCTATGGCCATGAACTTTGGGTCATGACGGAAAGAACGAGATCCCGGATACAAGCGGCTGAAATGAGCTTCCTCCGTAGGGTGGCCGGGCACTCCCTTAGAGATAGGGTGAGGAGCTCGGCCATCCGGGAGGGGCTCGGAGTAGAGCCGCTGCTCCNTCGGCCAGCCGGGAGGGGCTCGGAGTAGAGCCGCTGCGCCTAAACATCGAGAGGAGCCAGATGAGGTGGCTCGGGCATCTATACCGGATGCCTCCTGGACGCCTTCCTCGGGAGGTGTTCCAGGCACATCCCACTGGGAGGAGGCCCAGGGGACGGCCCAGGACACGCTGGAGGGACTATGTCTCTCGGTTGGCCTGGGAATGCCTTGGGCTCCCCCCGGAAGAGCTGGAGGTGGTGTCTGGGGAGAGGGACGTCTGGGTACGAGTACGAGGGTTGGATTATAAAATCTCAAAATAAAGTAACCCTCCAAACACATTTAGAAATGAATAGACATTTTTTGGTGTTTTTTTTTTGTTTTTGTTTTCAACAAAAAATTTGTATTGTTTGGAAAGAAGTCACCATTGTCTTCTCTATGTCTTTAAAAAAATTTGCCTGCTCTACATTCTCAGACAAAGATTGTTATTTAGTTCGTTACAGTAGCCCTGCAAACCAACATTATCCCTAAGATGCTAAAGACAGTTTACAATGTTCCCTCTTTAATATGTAGCCTGTTTTAAATTCATAAAACCATGTTTAATAGACACTGCTCTCTCCCACACGCACGTGACAAATCTACTGCTTCAAATACAACAAAATAATGTCAACTCATAGCAGGATGACTGGACAGAAATAGTTTCTACTGCTTCAAATACAACAAAATAATGTCAACTCATAGCAGGATGACTGGACAGAAATAGTTTGAATGCTATTTATTATAGTTCTTAAAGCGATATCAGAATCACCTGATGGCTATTTGAAAGATTTATTAGTTTACACTTTTTTAAGCCTTGCTTTTTCAGGTGAGAACTTTGGGTTCTACTGCCGTATGAAAAATGCTACCCACTCTGCTTAAACTTGGTGTTATTTAAATAATCAAATTAATTCAGCCTTGTATAAAATCAGCAGGGAGTCAACTGGTCTGCTTCAACAACAGAATGAAATAAACACTACTCTCGTCCTCTAAACGATTTCATTGATTTGATTTATGTAATTATTATACCAAAAGGTCAGGAAGCACAAGGAAACCTGACAGCAAATAAAGATCATCTTTACTGACTTCAAAAGTCATCTTATGTACACAAGAACCATGAGTTTCTAGGTGGTAATATGAGAGTTTGTTTACTTTTATATTTGATGCAAAAAAAAAACTCAGGCTTAACTGTTGAGGTTTTTTTAAAAGACATTTTGAATCTGCTAAGGTGAAATGTGGCTTTTATTAAAAGAAACACAGGGGGAAACAAATAAATTTGAAGACATTATAAGGGGCTGAAAATCTTTTAACAATATTCATTTAAGTGAAGGGCATTAGCGAGCTGCTGGGATTAATTATATTTGAGAAGTGGAAACACAACAAGATTAGAAAAAACGGAAAATCTGATGCAAACGTTTCACTTTCTGCTGTAACACATCCCGATGAGCCTGTCTGTTTCTGAACATCTGCATAAATCAGACACATTTTAATTTGTTTTATGTATAAAATGGAACTAAACTGAGGATTCATGATCTGCAATGCTTTTAAAAGGGGCATATTGTTTTTTTTCGTTCTTTCATGTTGTCTGCAGCTGTGTAACCAACAGCAGTACAGTTAGGGCCTTTTGAGAATTCATTCTGTCGTGAGTAAAGTTAAAGTGCATTGCCAAACTAGTTCAACGTTTTCAAATTTTGCCACCTTATAACCACAAACTTTAGAATTTTTACAGGGATTTAGTGTAATAGACCAAGTCACACAAGTAACTGCAAAAGACTTGAGACTGGGGCACAGGTTTGCACATTTAAAGCAAATAGCTATAAATGTGCAAAGCAGTTAGAGTCATTCCCCAAAGATTTTATGTTTTAACTGCAGCAAAAGATGGTAGTAAAAAGTATTCAATTCTCCCTTTCAAATTTCTAGCAAAATGTAAAATGCTGAAAATCATCAATAATTTTCCTTCCTCTTCATAATCATACACAACTGGGCATTGGTCTATCACACCAAAATCCCAACAAAAGTTTGTGCATTAAGTTTGAGGTTTTGTTTTGACTTAAATGCAAAAACGTTAAGGTGTAGTTTTACTTCTGCAAGGTGCTGTGAGTAGGATAAGTAGATAGGACTGACAATAGAATTAAATCAAATGTAATACAACTGCATAAAGATATAAATTTCACATTAGCAGACACAAATGCTGGCACTGGACTGCCATTCAGAGACAGTTAATGTCACACATGAGAGCTACAATCTTTATGTAGCCTCCACAGCTCTAACACTTCTCATGGGAGGCTCATTATAAACACAATAGCTTTGATGCATGCATTTTGTTTACAGTATCTAACTTTTATTTATCTATTTCCTTTTCACAAGCAGTCTGGTGAAATGTCAGCTGTGTAAATAACAGTATATTTAAATATTTTAGGTCTCTTGAGGGTTCTTTTCTTTCTGTATAAATGTGTGAGGAGATTTAAATAACTAGAACATTCCAGTAAATTTAAGCCAGCAGCACTGGGATGCACAGTAAATTCAACATGGAAACAATTTTCTTAGCAGAAACAATTACTAGAGATGCACTGCACTAGAAAAGACTTAAAACGGACTCTGACATGGGCTGCAATCGTTATGCTTCAGCTATGAGAGATACCATGTCACCTACAGTGTAAAATTACACACATACAATACTCAACTGCATATAACACATGGATTTACCAATGAGGGATGGAATAAAAAATTTTAGAACCTAGATGCTTGACAAATGTGGTTGAAGACAAAAACAACCAGCCACCAGCTCCAGAACAGCAACGGACAGACTGCACAGCAGGGAGCAGCTGGCTTCAGAGATTATGATGGATCATCTTTGTCATCCTGCTGTTGCACCTGCCAACGGGAAGATGCAGAGTAGACATCCAAAAGGCTGATTTTAATGTTTTTTATTTGAAAGTCACTTCCAGAGACGAGCACCTTGCAACCTCTTCCTAAAGGACTTCCACATTCCAGGCATTCATAAACCAGTATAGATTTTCAATAAATTACAATATACGGTCTGATGAGGCTCGTTGAAGTCACTTTTAAAAACAACATTTAAGCAGGTATGAAACATACTTTTCTTTAAGCCCACATATCTGTAATAAAATGTTGTATTTATTATTCTTATGTAATATTCTTAAATTGTGTGTTTTTATTAGCTGTGAAAATCATTATAATTAACAGAAATAAAGGCTTGAAAAACCAATAATATTCTAATTTATTGAATAAGGCTATATGTGTGAAACAGCTCATGGAAACAGCAATACAATCAGCCAGTCAGTAATTTTCAACTGCTTATTCCATAGTGGGTCGCGGGAAAGCTGGTGCCTATCTCCAGCAGTCTATGGGCAAGAGACGGGGTACACCGTGGATAGGTTGCCAGTCCATCACAGGGCAACACACAAACAACCATTCATACATCTAAGGGCAATTTAGAGAGACCAATTAAGCAAACAGGCATGTCTTTGAACTGTGGGAGGAAGCCAGAGTACCCAGTGAGAACCCACGCATGCACAGGGAGGACATGCAAACTCCAGAAGAAAGACCCCCGGCCGGCAATCGAACCCAGGACCTTCTTGCTGCAAGGCAACAGTGCTACCAACTGTGCCACCATGCAATACATTTAAAGTTAACTTTAACTGTCTTTTTAAAATTAACTAATTGGTGAATTTCTCATTTGAGACCTTTTTTTTTATACCCCACTGTTATACTATTGTATATCTGCCTTGTATTTCTATTAGGCCTGATCAATTATGGAAAAAAATTACCACCATTATTTTAATCAATTCTGAAATTCTGAAATCTATTTCACACTGAGTTAGGAAAATCAATCAAAGACAGTTAAAGCAGTTAAATAACAATGACTTGCTGTGCCTTGTTAAGCCTTCCCTTAAGGGCAACTGTATAAAAACTGAAATAAATCAGTAAATATAGTGTAACCTTTATATAATATAGTGCAACCTTTAAAAGGGGTGGACACATGCATCAATCAGACAATACAAAATAAGAGTATACTTGCAGAGCAACAAATATCAAAATAATAAAAAAAAAAAAAAAGGGTTTCTGAAGATTACATTTGGCACCAAAGTTAAATTTAATGATAAATTCAATTTATTTGACAAACCTAGTTTCTATG
This sequence comes from Characodon lateralis, assembly GCA_036250325.1. Taxonomy (NCBI): domain Eukaryota; kingdom Metazoa; phylum Chordata; class Actinopteri; order Cyprinodontiformes; family Goodeidae; genus Characodon; species Characodon lateralis. The sequence continues at coordinate 10,679 of JAHUTJ010067242.1, forward strand.
ATGTTCCAGCATAGCCTGTCTTACACTGTCACACAGTTAATATGATCTCAAGCTAAGCCAGGCTGCCACAGACCTCTTAGAGAAATCTCTGGTAACAGCATCCCAAAATGGATATCATATCTATCCATATACCTACATGAGAAATATTCCTTCTGTGATAATGATACATTTTAATAAGTGGTGTTTGCACATCCCAAAACTTGATAATGTGTTTGGGAGTATTACCTCTGCTGTTAAGACTACCTCTCACAGCTGGTTCCATGAGATCTTTAATAAAAGTGGTGTTTTTGATTTATAATATAAATGAATGCGTTTTTTGGCAGAACACCTTAATGGGTAAGATTATTTTTGGAGCAATATCTACGTGCCACTACTGCCAACTTTGTGTAAGCGTTTTGCAAATGTGGCACTGATCTGATGAAAACATTACTTATGCAACGTCATGCAGTGTGAAATAAAGATTCAGTCACCTTGGCAGGTTGAATGCTTGGAGTGGCTGACATGGGGGTAGAGTTGGCCCTTTCTTTTGAGAAATTAAGCTCATAAATATTTCACCATCTGGGGGCCCTCATTGACTGTGAATAGGGAAGAACTGCACGATATATCACATCTGTTTTTCTAATATTGTGCAACCCTGGTACAAAGCATTCAAATTCCATTCCAAGAAGAGAAACAAGACATCGACACCATGTTAAAAAGCAAATTATGCTGTTTTTTTTAATCAGTAGAGTTGTGTAAATTTTATACTCTTTATCCCAAACACATGCAATATATGCTCACAGGTCACTTTAATAGAACACCTGGCCAGGAGGTGGGTTGGGCCCACATTTGCCTTGAGAACTGCCTCAATTTTTCATGATATAGATTCAACAAGCTGTTGCTCCATGATGACATTTAGCGTTATAAAGTTGAAGTGGATTTGTAAATTGCACATTCATGATGCGAATCTCCCATTACCCCACATCTGGTGGAAGGTGCTCTAATGCATTGAAATTTGGTGACTGCAGAGGCCAGTGGAGTACAGTGTTGTGTTGTAACTGGTACTAAGAGGCCCAAACAAAATTTCCCTCACACCATTTGCTGGAACCACCAATAAAATGAATCATTGATCCAAGGCAGGACTGACCCATGCTTTTAATGTTAAATTCTGACCCTTCCATTTGACTATTACAACTACAGTATATCTCAGACTTATTGTACCAGGAAATACTTTTCCGATCTGATGCTGTTCATTTTTGGTGAGCTATATGTGAATTTTAGCCTCAGTTTCCTGGTCTTAGTTGACAGGAGTGGCAACAAGTATGGTGTTTTGCTGTGGTGGCTCATTTTTTTCAAGTTTTGATGTGTTATGTGTCCAGAGATGGCATTCTGCATATATAGGTTGTAACGGGAAGTTCCTAAACCCACTGTTGCCTTTCTACCATCTTGGACCAGCCAACCCATTCTCCTCAAATCTCTGTCATTTTGGGATTTTTTTTGTATTTGGACCATTCTCTGTAAACCTGAGATATGGTTGTGTGTAAAAGTCCCAGTAGATCTGCAGTTACTGAAATACTCAGACAACCCTGTCTTGCACAAACAACCATTTCACATTCAAAGTGACTTAAATCCCCTTCTTCCCCACTCTGATGCTCGGTTTGAGCTCCAGCATGTTATTTTCACCATTCCCACGTACTTAAAAGCGTTGTCATTGTGTTTCTGCCACTTGATGGCAGAAACACAATGATTTGATTTAATTCTTTCAGGGAGACCTATGTAAGAGAGAAGATTAAAAAAAAAATTGCATAAAAACTGCATCTTTATTTCTGTCAATTCTGGGTCTGTCTGTGTTTGCTAAATATAAAATACATGACAAGTGGACAAAATAGCTTTTCCTGAAACTAGTGAAAGGTGGTAGTGATATTAAATCTGGTAACCTGAAGCATGCAATAGTGTACTGTAAACCAGTACACTATTGCCTCTGGAGGGTTGTCAGCAGTTGGTGGAGTGCCCCGCTTTTAACAAGCATCTGACTTCTAAAACAGGAAACTGCCTCATTGCTGGTGCTGGTCCTCTGAGGAAAAGAGACACATATCTGACGAGAGATGGAGCAGGCACAGTGAACCAGGTGAACTTGAACTTGCTGTATTACACAGCTCACTTACTTTACAAGCAGTTACTTACTGCTTGTATTATTCTTAAAACACTTTTTAGGCTTGGCAAGACAGGCATTATCTGGCTGTGTTCCAAACGTTTTATTACCTCATTGCACCTTTGGCACTGTTATATGCTGAGAGGAAATGTTAAAACCTCATTAGTATAAAATCAGCTAAGTGATAGCTGACACAGGTATGTTAGCATCAGCACAAGTGGAAGTCTCTCAGTGGATTTTTGGGGTGGCATAAACTGACACCGTTATTAGGTTATCAGGTATGTGATGCCACCATTAAAGTGGTGAACTAAAAGCCTAGAACCGACTTTCTCTGTGAACACACAGTAGAGGTCACAGAAGAAATCACACTGTATACTTTAATGAAGACATGCAAAAGGGGAGAATACAATTTAAATCTAACCCACAGAGCACAATTTAAAGCTTTCCCCCAACTGGAGGTTATCTATTTGCTTCTACAGTGATGATCCAGCAAGTTGCAGATGATGGCCGTTTGGTGCTGGTAACTGGGTTGTAAAAGTGACACAGTCTTTACCCAAACTCGACCCAACAACTATTAGTTGTGGCCCTTATAGAAAGGTGGTACTTGTAAGAAGAAAGTCATTGTTAAACAAATCTAAAAATTGTTTGCAACAATCTAAACAGGGGACATAGGAAACTACTACAGATGCGGCAGTATTTGCCCTAGAAGCAAATTGATATGCCAGAACAACACGATGCATACTTAGACTGATCTTGCATTATCTTCTCTGTAAAGTCACTTATGTGTACATTAAAGCTATTTTATATTTCCATTGATATTGAAAAAAATAAATAAATAAATATCTACTGAGAGCAAAGTGTTTTACGGTGTTAAAATTCCTAACCCGATTCTGATTCTGACACAAAATTAACACTCCACATCAACCTGAACGTACCATTCACACAGTGAAACATGGTGGTGGCAGAATCATATTGGGGGTATGCCTTTCTTTAGCAAGAACAGGGAAGCTGGTCAGAGTTCATGGGACTGATTGAACTAAATCCTGGAAGAAAACCTGTTAGAGGCTTCAAAAGAGTTGAGACTGGACCAGAGGTTCACCCTCCAGCAGGACAACACTAAACACAACACCAGAGCTTCAATGGAATGGTTTGGATCAAAGCGTATTTATTATTAGAATGGTCTAGTCAAACCTCAGACCTAAATCTAGTTGAGAATCTGCGGCAGAACTTAAAAATGTATATTGTAGATGCTTAGTCTGTGGACATTTAGTCTGCCTGCGCTTCAAGCTATTTTCAAAGAAAGATGGGCAAAATGTTCAGTAGATGCATACAACTGATAAAAACATACGTCAATAGATTTGCAGCTGTGACTTCATGAAAAGGTATTTTTATAAAGCATATAATCATAGAGACTGAATAGAAATTCACACCAAACTTTTCAGATCTGATTATTTGTAAAATAAAATAATGAAAACATGAATGACTTACCTTCAACTTCACAATTTTGTGATGGACTATGACATGGATGTTTGTGGTTGTAACATAAAAAAAGGGAAAAGTTGAAAGGGTATAAGTACTTTTGCAGGCCTGGATTGGACTGTATATTATCACGTACAAACATGAGCGTCAACCACATTCACAACATTCACTGCCAATGACAGCCATGCCTACCCTACCGTGACACATTAACTTATTTTGGATTCCAATCTGGTATTTCATAACAAAATTAATGGCCCAGGAAAATGCAGAGCAGCAGATCTGAACCTCCAGGAGCCCAATATGTTTTCCAAGAATGTTGTTGACGAACAGTTTGTTTTAAGGATGACAGCAACAGAATTTGCAATCACAGTGGTTGAAAACTGATCAATGCAGGTGTAAAAAAAAACAAAACAAAAGAAAAAACACAGATGATAATCAAGTGTTCTGTTCTCACTATTAGCTGAGGCACTTTTTTTCTATCATGAGAGTAGAGGACAGCCAAAAAGTGTTGTAACATTGAGAAAAGTCTAATTTTAAATGCAACTTTTAAAAAAATATTTCCCGTATAAGGTCTTAGTACAGCTCTGGGAACTGTTGAGTTCTCAGACCAGATAATCTTACATGTACTCATAATAATTAGGTAATAATTTGATTTACTGTTTCAGCTAAAAAATCCCCCAAATAAAGAACAGGATATCATTGAAACCAGACATGCAACATCTATGGCACTGTACTCTATGACACAGTAAAAGGAGTACAGCAAATTTCAAGTTTGTCTATTAATTATGTAATGCTGTAATCAAGCATTCAACATGGATAAAACAATAATTAATAGCAAGATGGTGTCGCAGATGACCGCCCCGGTACTACGCTCGCTCGTACGTTGTGTATTTCCACTATACTTTGCTGCTATTCCAAACTCCCTTTCACCAGAGAGAGACTCATAAGAATCAGGCAGTCCTCTATGAGCAGTTTTTCACCAGTTTTCATTGATCCAAAGAGTTTTTCTGAGATAGTAGCTGAAATTATTACCTATTTATTATGAGTACATGTAAGATTATCAGCAGTAACAGTCAACGTTTCCCTGAGCTGCACTAAGTTCTACTTCTGAGTTACATTTCAAATTAGGCTTTTCTCAAATGTAAAAAAAAAAAAACATTAAAGCATCTAAAGGAAATCACAGACCCCCTGCAGTTTGGCTACTGGGCAAACAGGTCAGCAGAGCATGCAGTCAGTTTGGGACAACACTTCATCCTGCACCACCTGGACCACCCAGGGATGTATACCATGATCCTGTTTGTGAACTTCAGCTTGGCCTTAAACACAATCAACCCAGACATCCTCCACCAGAAGCTCACCGAGCTTACAGTACTGTCCTCCACCTGTCAGTCGATCCTTCCTTACTGAGTGGCAGTAGCAGGCGGGACTGCAAATATCTTCTCCAGCACTATTAGCACCAGCGCCCCCCAGGGGTGTGTTATCTCCCACTTCTCTTCTCCCTGTAAAAAAATGACTGCACCTCAGTGGACCCGTCTGGGAAACTCCTGAAGTTTACAGATAAAACCACTGTCACTAGCCTGATCCAGGTCGATAATTAGTCTGCATACAGACAGGAAGTGGATCAGCTAGCTTACTGGTGCAGTCAAAACCACCTGGAGCTTAATCAGCTCAAGACTGTGGAGAAGACGGTGGACTTCAGGAGAACTCCCCCCACACTGCCTCCCCTAACCATCCTTAAGAGCACAGCGTCGACTGTTACCAGCCTTTCTCGGGACCTGAGCGGGTCCTCACACACATACAGTTTGGTAGCCCAGCAGAGACTGTACTTCCTGCAGCAACTCAAGAAATATGACTCTCCACAGGAGCTGCTGGTTATCTTCTACACTTCAGTCTGTTCTGTGTTTATTCATCACTGTGTGGTTAGGTTCATCAACAAAACAGGACAGGTCCAGACTGTAATGAACAATTAGGTCCGCAGAGAGGATCAATAGGGATGACCTTGCCTCCATTGTGGACATGTATAGGCCTAGGCTCAGGAAAAGGGCAGCTAACATCTTTGCAGAACCCACACATCCCAAACACAGTTTAGACTGTAGGCACTACAGAGCACTATTTGCAAAAACGGGCCGACACAGAGACAGCTTCTCCCCCCAGCCTGTCTCTCTGATGAGCATAATGAACATCTTACTGCCTGAGTAGTCAGCTACTTAGCTGTGAAACACAATAAGCATATTTGCACTTCCACAACCAGCCTTTCCTTTTCTTTGTTTTCTTTATGTATATCTCTATATATATGGTCTGATCCAGCACAATGATTATATTTATAAAACTGGCTGTACATACCTATACATGTACATACTGTTCCTTCATCTTTATTATATTTCCTCCAAAGCTTATATATTTATACTAAATGTCTGTATGCTGACAGCATACAGACACAAAAGTCAAACTCCTTGTTTGTGCACACAATCTTGGCCAATAAAGCTGATTCTGAACACTGTGCAATGGCTGTTGCTCAAGCTAGTGGCAACATGTCCAAGATGTTGGCTCCTATACAAAGACATCACTCTAGTGTCTCAACTGACATGGAAGGGAGCTGAGTTGGAAAGAATCACTTCTACTCCCCATAGAGTTGAAGTAGCTTCTCGGTGAAAGGTTAGAGAGGGCAAAAACATAAATGAAGCACTGTGGTGTTTCACAGCTAAAGACATAAGCGCTTATGCCACTCTAGAGGATGCAAAATTCAGCATTTGGCTAAAATACCTATGGTGCAGTAAAAAAAATCCCCCTTGCCACCACTCCAGCTACTTGGCAATTCCCAAACTGTAAGCTGAGACATGAATGAGCAACAGTCGAAGATTTATCCAACACAGCAAATATGGCTGATAAATTTCAGTCAGTTCAGACTAGTAACACTGTATATACAGGGGTTGGACAATGAAACTGAAACACCTGTCATTTTAGTGTGGGAGGTTTCATGGCTAAATTGGACCAGCCTGGTAGCCAGTCTTCATTGATTGCACATTGCACCAGTAAGAGC